>PVKS010021515.1:0-35070 GCA_004027875.1 Aplodontia rufa | reverse complement strand
AGCGAGGGACAGTGAGAGATACAGAGAATGAAACCACTTTATTTAGTTTTTCACATGGCCTTAGTTGCTCCAACACTCAGTTGTGTACGTGGTGATGGGGTTTGAACCCTGGTCCTCGTGCTTGCCAGGCAAGCACAGAAACCGCTGAGCCCCTAATAGTCACATCTTACAAGGTCCACGCATCTGGTATGGATGCGTGGACCTTCAAAGTGTGTAGTAATTTCAAAGTGTGTAGTAACCTTAACTGAAATTTCTGCCTCTGTAGTTCGGCACTGCTTCAAACAGCTCTAAGTGTCTCCTTGTTCTTTGGGTATGAGTGGTGTGTTGGCAAGCACCTCCAGAGAAGAAGTGGCAGACAGCACTGGACTCCTTTCATTGTGTTTTTCTGCTTTTGGGGATTTGGGGCCCTGAAATTCTGACTACCTAAGCTATTTTCCAATATCTTCAAATAACAGTTTTCATTTTTACTCCAAGTTTTATACTTACTTTTTTTTTGAGAGACATTGTCTGATATAAGCTTTTGTGTCGCAGCCAGAAAATGAAATCTATGAATTTAGTTTTAAATCCAGTTTCTTTTTAAAAATGGTTGGGAGTAATAAACATGAGACTCAGTTTAAGGAAAACATTTTTAACATTAGGGTATATAAATCTAACTTTTCAGGGCTTCAGAAAAATTAAAACCAAACTCTTTATCACACGTATCAGTTTTGTAATTAACAGTAAGCTTCATGTTCTGCTATATAGGTAAAATCATTATGATGTGTAATGAGGAAAAGAGACACTCCACCTGAATAAATCAATAGTTTTTAAACTTCTAAATCTATTTAATAGTTCAATAGTTTCAGTGACCCACGTTTGTTATTAAGTTAATCGCCATTTTGATGTGATCAAGTAAAATATTTTTAAAATGCCATCCAACACTGACATTGGCACATCATCTTTCATTAATTACGCATGGCTTTGTTTTTCATAATCATTAACTAGATTTGTTTATTTCAGAGTTATCACCCACCATTCAGCACTTGAGTCTCCTTTGGCTAAAATCAGAAACACTAGCGTGGCTTTCTCATTCCGCATGAATATATGAAAGTTTCTGCCTTTGAAGTTCAGCCTCCATTTTGCATTTTACTCCTGTCCTTCGTAGTGCTGATTGCCACATTATTTGTATTTCTTTATTCTGTAGAAAGGCACATTGTATAAAAGTGGATAAGATTTCAGTATCAAGTTTTATTTTATTGCTATTATCTTGACGAAACTTTCCTTAAACTTCTGAGAAATGTCAGTTTGGTTGCTATATTATGAAGCTCTTTTGCTTTTGGTATGTTATAAACCAAAAAAGCAATGATTGCTAGATTCTTTTAGCAAATGTAAATTGAATGATGAATATATATATATATATATAAATGAATGAAAATAGAAATTATGTACCTTAACTTATATTATTTGAGTTATGTGGCCCATGTGGCTTATTTGATGAGTTTATATGTATTCTGTATGTTTGTCAGTAGAGGATTTTTTGAAATCTATTTAACTTAAACTAAAAATATTTTAATTAAGGTACTAGATTCATGTGGTTAAAAAATTCAAACTATAACAAAAGAAAGCTTAACATCATGGATATTGGAAAATATAAGAATCAGTTTATAATGTCTTTTGACTGAGTACACTTATGTAAAATATAAAGAGGGTATGAATAATCATTTAATAAAATATAAACAACCAATCATATTTATTTTAAAAATATAAAAGCTTAAGTAATTGTAATATCAAATATGGAAGGGGCATGAGAATTCTATGAAATTCTGAAATTTCTGTCAAAATCCTTTAACTTGAACAGATCAGGGAAGAAAAATGAATTTCCTCTCATATAGCCAGTAAAGCATATTTTTAGCAGAAGGTATCCTTGATAAAATTTTGAAAAATAGATCTTCAAGAAATGTGCTGTTTAGGGGCTGGAAAGGTGACTCAGCAGTAGAGCCCTTGCCTGGCATTTGTGAAGACCCGAGTCCAAACCTCAGCACCACATATACAACTAAGTGTCAGAAAAACAAAAATAAGAAGAAATTTACTATTTGGAAAACTAACATTCTCAACACTGCATAAAAAATTCATAATAATACTAATGCCTTGTACTTATATGCTCTCAATTTGATAGAAATGTCCCACCTACGTTATTTCCTTTTATTCCTATGACAATCATGTACTACATTAAATCTTGATTTTATGGGTCACTTTTATTTCCTAGCATAGCTTGCATAATAGAGAACACAGTCTACACTTGACTCCATGTAATTTGACTTGATATTCAGCTTAGTTTGAACTTCACCAAAATAAAAGCTAGTAGAGAAGAATATTGTAAACACTCAAAGATTTGGAATTGAGCTGGAAGTATATGTTTACCTGGTTTTTAAATTTTGCATATGAGATTATAGAAATGTCATGGACAGTTTTCATCATCTTTGAAACCTCATGTGACCTTAGTTAATGATCATTTTCATGTATTTTATCTCCTTTAGCTATTTCTGTTCTGAAGTAGAGGGCAGAGTAGGAGCAACTAACTTAGAGGATCAACATGTTTCTAAGCACCTGTTCATTCTCTCCTCCACTGCTTTTCCATGCATAAATTCATTAGATGAAAATAGAACCATTTTATAGTATGAGATAAGATAAATATTCAAAGCCTCTGAAAACATTTTATCTGCCTTACTGACTGTATGGAAATAATGTTTCTAAAGAAAAAAATTAAATTCCTTGACTCTTTACTTAAAATATTGTTCCAATTGTCTATTAATTAGATCTATCACGTGATGTACAGTCCCTGAAAAACCACAAATCAGGACGTTTCCTTCCTTTTTTCCTGTTCCTTTGATCATTCTGTTCCCTTTTGTGTGACGCATCCAACTGCTCTTCATGCCATGTGCCTTCTGTGAATCACCTTATTACCCACACCACCTTCTCTGACCTACTTTTCAGTTAGTTTTTAAAAATACCTGTAATACTTATCACCTAATGTGACACATATTACATTTTCAGTTGTGTCTGCCTTGAGATCACAGATAATTGCCCTTATGCATTTATATAACTCTGACAGTTATGGATTTATTGGCTCTCACCTCCAAATTCTAAATTTTTATTTGCTCTGTAAAAATGAGTCTGCGTCCTTTAAATAATTTTGCTTTAGCAGCTGGCATGAAGTTCAGCTTTATCGGTAGAGAGTGGAGGAGGAAAGTGTTTTGCTTTCTGATTCCTGTTTTAGCAGACTCCTGCAGTGTGTAAGTTTCTCTAGCACCTGGCTCCTCCGCTGCTCTCAGCTTCTCCAATCCCACTCCTGCAGTGCAAGAAACCAGCAGCTCTCCTGGGCCTGCAGCTGCCACCACACGTTGTCCCGCCAGTGGTTTTGTAGTAGAATGTTTTCAACGAGCTACCTCCTACTCAATAACTTTCCCCAGCGTACTAGTAGGCAGCTGTCTGCCAATTTCCAGAGGACAGATAGACGCAGCAGGTTTCACTTGGGTTGTACCGCAGCAACTTCCTTTCCATTCCCTTGGCAGGTGCTTTGACCACGCAAAGCAAATGTGGGCTCTTCCCCTGCAATGCACTATCTCAGGAGGCGATGGCTCTGCTTTACTTACATATCTGAGTGTTTTTTGACTTTTCACAAGAATGTGCCTCTTCTACAATTCCTGATCTAGCTAATATTACTTCTCATTAACTTTTCCTTGCTGGGCTGGAGCAGTGGTTCAGCGGTTATGGCGCTTGCCTGGCATGTGCAAGTGCCCAAGTTCGAGCCCCAGCACCACGCACACAACGATGTCTCAGAGCAACCAAAGCCACATGAAAAACTAAACAAAATTGATTCTCTCTTTCTCTCTCTCACTGTTCCTCTTTCTTTAAAAAACAAAAACAAAACATCTTTCTTGTCTCACTGTGTGGTCCCTCTGCTCTGGCAGACCTCAGACTGATGTGGTCCTGTAACTATCAACACTCTAATAATATCTGCTGATTGAACGTTTTTTGTTGAACTCACAATGCAGTATAAATGACTCATCTCCCGGTTCTCAAGTTCACTTAGGTGAGGGTGAGTAGGAAAAGTAAAATCACTGGCATTTTCCCTTGTGACAGAGGTTGGGGGGCCAGAATATTAGCAATAGAAGCTGTATGACACAATTGTCTCTTGATATTAAAACTACAAATCCTACAATATTTACTTTGATAGTTTTTTTCAAAACTCATTATTCTTACTTGTGACCACAAGTGGTCAATTTCTGTTTCTTTGTTGAAAATTTACTTCCCATTTGTGTGTTTTGTCATTCCTGATCATTGAATATATTTATAAAGAAGGATTTTGATCTACAGAAAAACTGCACTTGTGTATGGGACGTGTGTGTAAGTGTGTGTATAAATTTAAACTCTCACTTCAGTAAAGATTTTACTTAATTTTTCACAGATGCTTTCTGTACATTATTAATGCTGACTGAATGTGCCATAATTTATCATGAAAGAATTACTTGGAGACATAAAAAATGCATTAAAGAACAGCTGTCCTATTGCTAGAAGTTGAGCAGTAGGGCACATATATGATAGTATGCAACACAGATCTGATTAATTGTACGTCCTTGTTACAGTAATTTCTTAATTTTATGATAATTGCCATTAATTCAAGAGCAGACTATAAGATTTTCTTAGTGCAATCAACTTTTTAAAATAAGCAGTAATTAATAATAGATACTTTGGATATTGTAAGTTAAGGATTCTTGGACTGTGAAGTAGGCTAGAATTACCAATGCCAGTGAAAGGACTCAATATAAACTCTCATGAATTAGGTAAATTATGTGAAAATTTTTTTGAAGTAGTAAAGATTTTCATATTTTCAATTCCTTAAATTATAAGTCATTCCATTTTTTAAAGTTACATTGTAACTGTACAATCATTTGTTGCATGTAACATCGTTAATTATCACCTTACTCTCTGCATTCTTTCATGTATAGCTCAAACACTGTCACTAATGTTAATTTAATGATGGGCCAGTGAGTCATTGAATCACTAAAGAGGCTGGAGATAGTTCTATGGAATGTTATCAACCATTCTGTCTTTATTGGATGACAAATTTCAAAATATGAAAAATATTGAAGAGCATAAAAACTCATGATTACAAAATAAGATGATAAAAACTGTATCACTATTACTCAAATTTAACAAACAGGTGTTTATTTCTTTATTCCAAGACTTTGTTCTTCTGGGTCCAGATCAATAGAGTCCCTTTACATATGATCAATAGAGTCCCTTTACATATTAGATCTGTTCAGATTACAATTTCAGTGAGTATTTCTTTCAAGTTCAATAAACCATTCATAGGTACCCCATGAAAGTAGTTTTAGTTTGCTTCTGTAAATGGTCTTCGATTTTAACTTTAAATACAACCTTCATCAATTCCTTCAATTATTTCTCTCTCTTGGTGTTATGTAATTGCAGCAGAGTATGAAATAATAAGTAAAATTTTGAATTTTCCTTTAGCATGCAGAAACCCCCACCCAACCTCAGCATGGAAGTTTGTTATAATGGTTATTAAAGAGAGATTGAGTGAATGGATTAGTAAAGCCTCAAAAATTAATAAATATTTGTGAAAGAGAAAAGAAAAAAGTAAGAAAAAAGACAACTCTAAAAAAATAGTGACATTATGAACCAAATAATAATATGATCATTGAATATTTAAACTATTGTAAGAAAATGTTTTAACTTTATTTTTGCTTTTTTGATGCTGAGGATTGAATCCAGGTCTTTGTGCATGCTAAGCAAGTGCACTACCACTGAGCTGCACCTCAGCCCCAAAAAATTCACGTTTCTAGTTCTAACATAAACTGCGCTCTCTTTTCTTCTAAAAGAGAATAAAATCAAGATAACTTTTTGGGACAGTGATTATTACTTTTAGTTGTCAACTTGATTGGGATAAGTGATTCCCAGATAACCGATAAATCATTATTTTCAGGTGTGTCTCTGACAGTATTGTCAAAAAAGTCTGACATTTGAATCAGTTCACTGAGTAAGAAAGATCTGTATTTCTACAGTGCAGGCAGCCACCATCTAATTAAAGGTCTTCCTAGAGTAAACAGTCAGATGAAAGATAATTTTGCCGTCTCTTTTGGACCTGGGACCTGGGACATCTGTCTTCTCCTGCCCTAGGGTATCAGGACTTTAGGCTTTTGGGGCTGTGGACTCCGTGACTATACCAGCAGTCCCCCAGGGTTCTCAGACTTTCAGTCTTAGACTAAAAGTTATACCATCAGTTCCTCTAATCCTTAGGCATTCAGACTTTGACTGAGATATGCCACCAGATTCCTGGTTTTCCACCTTGTACACTGCACATTAACAGGCTTCTCAGTCTCCATAATTGTGTGAGCCAATCTTCATAATTACCATCCACTTATTATCTCATCTTTCTCCTCTTCCCTTCTTTCATCCAATCATTCTGGTCCTACCCCTTCTACCTGAAGAGCCCTGAATATTATAGGTTTTGGTACAAGGAAAGAGTTGCTCTGTAATAAACACCTAAAATGGCAAAAGTGGCTTTCTGTAATAAACACCTAAAATGGCAAAAGTGGCTTAGGAACTGAATAAAAGGGTAGAGGTTCAAATAGTTTTGAAGGGCAATCTAGAAAAATTCTGCATCATGAACAGAATTTTAAGAGCAATTCTGTTGAGAATTCATTGAAAGAAGAATGATGTGGAGAAGTGAGATTTTCCTTGGGGATTACCTAATTGGACATGATCAAAATATTGGTGGAAATAAGGACAGCAATACAAGTACTGATGATGTCACAGACAGAAATGAGTAATGTGCTGGAAACTATGCAAGCGTAGTTGTCATTATAGAGTGGAAAAGACTTTGGATGAATTTAATTTGGGTTCCAGTGTTTGTTGAAAGAGAAAGCTGTTAGCAACCAAAGAGAAAATTTGGCAGAAGAAATCTCCAAACAAAGTGTTCAGCGCATTGTGTACCTCCTGTCAGCTACTTATATTAAAATATGACAAGAGAGAAATGATTTTGATGTGATATTAGTCAAAGAAGAAGCATTGCAAAGGACATTTTTAAAAAATTGTAAAAGATCTGGGCCTTGGAGATCCATCTCCTAAAGCAGTGTATCCAGAGAAGGACCTCCAGTCAAACAAAATTATTCTCACATCTTTTTTTTTTCTTTTCCAATATTTTTTAATTTTAAATTTTGAAACATGGTTTCCATATTTTGTTGAACCTGGCGTGGAACTTGTAATCCTCCTGCCTCCATCCTCTAAATTATACATTACATGTATGTGCCACCATATCCAGCTATTGTCACCTCTTACCATGGGATCTCCTTGCTCTGTTGGGTTTTGGCTTTACATGGAATCTATTCCCACTGCTTTCTTTCCTTCTACTAGAAATGGAGTATTTACTTTACGCTTATCCAAATATAGTAATTTGGAACTATGCAACTTTTCTTTTCATTTAATAGGACAAGAATGTAGGATATTTTTGACTCAGACTAATTATACCCTGAGTCTCATCCTTATCATATTTAAATGAGGCTTTGAGTTTCCAATTTTTGAATTGATTGTAGAATGAGTTTTGATTTGGGGGGCTATTTGGAAGGCATGAATGTATTTTGCAAATGAAAATGTCATGAATTTAGGAAGCCCAGGAGCAGAATGCTATGATCTGAGCATTTTGTTCACTCCAAATTCTTATATTGAAGCTTTGCCCTTAAGTTGGTGGTTTAAGAAGGATTCCACCACAATGAATGGCATTAGTGATCTTATAAAAGAGGCTTGAGGGAGGTTGTTCATCTTTTTGCCACTGAGCAAATAGCTCGAAGACACCAATTTGAAGTACAGCGATCCCTCAAAAGATGCCCAAATCTCCCGGTACCTTGACCTTGGACATCTCATTCTCCAGAATTCTGAGTAATATATTTCTGTTGTTTATGAATTATCCTAACTGAAGTATTTTAAACCAGTCTGAATGGATTAAGTCAGGGACAGAATGATTAAGTAGCTGGAGATGTAGGTAGCTTTATTTTGATTGTTTTATGTAAACATAAATAAATAAACAAGTGGAAAATATTTTAAAACATTCATCTTTAATACCTTGATCTTTTTCTTCAGTATGAATAAATTTTTTATATTTACACAGAGTTTCCAATTGAAGACTTAGAATTAACTGAGTTTACCTGCCTTTAATTTAAAAATGTTGCATGATACTAAGTATTGAAATAACAATGTCTTTTCAGAGTACTCAATGCTATTTTAGTTTTCTGCAATAATGAATACATAATTTGAAAGGATGTAGAAAGATAAATTACTTGGACTTTTTTTTGTTTATATAAAAATTAAGAGTATATCTGATTTTTTTCTTTTAAAGAAATATTTATGTTGGGCAGTTAAAACCAAATACCAAGATAAAATAAGTGAAAGAAAAATATTGAATTACTATTTACTTTTTTTCCACATTTTTATGGGTGCATTGTAATTTACATAATGATGAGACTGCTCTTTCATATACATACATGCTCACAATATAACAGTATAATTTGGCCAAAATCCCTCCCCGGCACTTCTCTTCTCCCCTCCACCTTCCCACCAATCCCTTTGTCCCTTTCTTCTACTGACCTCTCTTTGATTTTTTTTAAAGAGAGAGATGTGAGAGAAAGAGAGAAAAAGAGAGAGAGAAAGAATCAACTTTATTTAGTTTTTGATCTGGTTTCATTGCTCCGACACATCCACACTTCCTTGTGAACATGGTGCTGGGGTTCAAACTTGCTTCCTTGGGCAGGCCAGACAAACAATGTAACTGCTGAACCACCGCTTCAGCCCCAATTTTTTTTAAATTTTTACTTTTCCAGGTTTATTGATTGTGTGGGAATAATTTAGTATCTTAGAGGTGCAAAATGCATTAGTATCCTAGAGGTGCAAAATGCATGTTTTGTATGCCCCCTGTATGTGCCTGTATAGTTGTAGAAAGCAGATTTTAGATCTTTTGGAAAAATACTCAAGTTGGATATTTTAGTGGACTAATATCCAGAATACACAAAGAACTCAAAAAATTTAACACCAAAAAAAAAAAAAAAAAAAAAAAAAAAAAAAAAAAAAAAAAAAAGAATTCAGTCAATACAATAAATGGGCAAAAGAACTAAATAGAAAATTCTCAAAAAAAGAAGCACAAAAGCCCAATAAATATATGAAAAAAATGTTCAACGCCTTTAGCAATCAGGGAAATGCAAGCCAAAACTAACATTAAGATTTCATCCCAATAATGTCAGAATGGTAAAGATCAAGAACATAAACAACAAATGCTGGTGAGGTTGTGGGGAAAAAGGAACACTTATACATTGTTGGTGGGACTGCAGACTGGAACAACCACTCTGGAGAGCAGTATAGAGATTCTCAAAATATGCTATTTACTTATAATATTTGGAAGCAGTAGAATAAATTTGAAAGAGTATCAAACATTTGCAAGTTCTTTATAAGAATACATATCATTCCTAATGTAACTCAAAAGTCCTAATTTGCTTTTTTTTTAAGAGAGAGAAAATGAATCAATTTTATTTAGTTTTTCTTGTGTCTTTTGTTGCTCTGACACTTCCTTATATACATGGTGCTGGGGTTTGAACCCACGTCTTCTAGCAAGCCAGGCAAGTGCTATCACCACTGAGCCACTGCTGCAGCCCCATAATTCCTAATTTGTAAATAAATGTAAAATTCATATAATATTTTCACATAATTATTTATTAAATTTCTTATATTTATAGTCTTCAGAGCAGGAGGCTATATACATATGTGTATATGTGTATGTACATGTATATATACATATATATGTTATAGGCATTTTAGTTCTTTTATTATTATCTGAGAGTTCATTTTCTACAACTGTAAAAGAATTCCTAAAAAAGTAAACTTGAGATAATTTAATGAGGAAAGATTAAAAGCTTTCAAACTATGAACTAGATATGAATATACAAAAAATGCTGTATCATAAAAATATTTTTGTCAAATCCTAAACTAAGGTTGAAAGTTCTGTGAACAGAACAATAGTACATAAGAACTGACACCATTGCCTGTCAAGACTCAGATGTAATCATAAGATACGTGATTCTGGGTCTAGGTGGTGAAAAAATAAAAAGTACTTCACCCACTCTATATTATAGATATTACTGACAACACAGTAATTACAATAGTTTAAAATTAAGTGTAGAAAATATTCTATTCTCCAAAAATGAAAAGAGAAATACCAAAGAATAAGGACAACAAAAATGTAACCCACTTGTAGTCTGAAATTGATTAGAGACTCTTCATATACACAAGGTAGGATGAGAAAATGGATGTGTGTGATCTCTAGAACCCTGTAAACCATCAATGTCCACAAATTGCCTTGGCTAAATTACCTTTTCCCATCAACTTGGGATGGGGTTATAACAGCGCCACTTTGAATACATAGCAATAAAGACACTCACATATAACTAGGATTTGGTGTGCTCCATATGTGGGTGCAAAGGCAAGATCCCTCTTCTGCAGAGGGTGGGCTATTTAAACTGGAGCTCACTGCATACAATCCACTTATTTCACAAAGGCTTCAGTTAGGGCTGATGAGGAACTATTCCTCCAGTAAAGCATGCATGATGCAGATACCTTGAGGGAAATGGTCAGCATTTGAAAGTTCCAACAAGAAGGAAACCTCCCATCTAAGGAAACTGAGATTAAAAAAAATTATATGTACCATATTTTATAATAAGTAGGAGTGAACTATCAGTTTTATGTATAGATAGATATTAACAAGGATGATTTGGAAATCTTGGAATTGAAAAATATAACTACTGAAATACAAATTTTAAATTTTCAATGGGAGTGCTAAAGAGTGGACTTAATTTTGCTAAAGGAAAATGAATTAATTGAAACCAGAAGAAAATGCAAGAGCTGACCATTCAGGTCCTATGATCAAATTGATTTGGATTGAATATTTACCTCCCCTATTATTCTCTGATTCTTCATTTGTAAATTGGGAATTATAGTAGATTTTGCATTTTGGCACTGGTTTGAAGAAAAGGGAGGGGGCTCAAGCGGTGGCTCAACGGTTGCAGCACTTGCCTGGCATGTGTACACAGCAACGGGGGCCACATGAAGGGCAAAGTGAATTTGATTCTCTCTTTTTCTCTCTCACTGTCCCTCTCTCTTAAAAAAAAAGACAAGAGAGAAGTGTTAAATATAGGATCTGATAATGAGTAGGTTCTCAATAAATCCCTATTTTTTTATGTCACTGTAATCTCATACTGAGGCAGATAATGAGAAAGAGCCTAGAAAATAAAAGCAATTTAGGGATGAGAGATCAAACGCAAATCTTCCACACATATCTTATGGAAATACCGGAAAGATAAAAGAGGAAAGAAAGAAGAGACAGAGTTCAAATAGATTTTTTTAAACAGGCCTTTTTAGAGGATGAAAAACACATAATGATAAATTATTTATCATGTATCAAGAATTATATTGACTAAACAATGTGGCTGGCAGCTACCTCTGAAGTTAATTCAGGGGAATATCAAAACAAGTATTGTGTTAGAGAAACTAAGTTAATTCTTTCACTAATTGTGATTGGTTTTTCTAGGTTTTGGACAATAATTTGGAGTGAGCTTTCATTTTCTGATCAGAATCCTTCATGCTTTTTTCCTTCAATGAGAAGTTTAACAACAACAACAACAAAAAATTCCAGTTTCCAGCCTCAAATGTTCAAAACCTATGCTTCTGGTACTTTATAACTCTGAGATGTTGCTAATGTGCCTTAGTTTCCTCATGCCATCAAGAGTTTTATTAATATCTATTGATAATTCTGACATTATACAAGTAAAAATTTAGACTAGTGTGTCACTCATATAAAGGCACAAGAACAACAAATTTAAATTTTTCTCATGATAATTTAATGGACCACAATTAAGATACCCATATACATATTTTTATATACATGTAGCTCATAAAATAAACATAATGTGAAGTAGGTTTGACCACTGAATTGAAAACTGTTACAGAATACAAGCAGAAAATATTTCTATTTTTTCCTAGCACTTCCTTTGGATTTTGAAATCTCCTTTCCCATTGTGTAGCTGATTATTGTAACATCTTCTAATTTGAGCCCATGAATTTCAATCACTTTAATGTCTTAAGTCATTTTCAATTAAAAGTCCTTCTTTTCAAATTCAGACCAGATATGTAGTTCCTTCCACTAGGTGGGAGATCTTGCAGGAATATCTGCTTTTAACTTTTCATCCTTCTTTCCCTAATTTCTGTAGTTGAAAAGGTGCACAGGAAGTAGAGATAAAAATGGTAACTCGATACAAGTGGTATAGATGTTGTCTTTATTTTGTGGGATACCACTAATTCCCCAGCTAATAGTAATTGGATTTGTTTACCTCTGTACAGCAGCCACTCAAATGCCAGTTCTCTTAGAAAGATGTGTGGTCTTACACATCTGTATATGGACTATATGGCTTTCCTCCTGCCAAGGACATCAATCTTAAGCTATCCGTACTGTTTCTACTCCTCACTTTTGCCTACTAAAATTGTGTGTTTTTTAAAGCTTACATGCTTAAATGCAGATGAGCCATTGAAGTGATGAATGTTTAGTACAAATATGTTTGATGTGTACTGAGTGGTTACTATAGTAGTTAGCTCCAGGTTTTTGTCTCTTGGACCCTTTTATCAGGAAGCACCTCATTTGGAAATGGCAATGCAACAATTGAAGTTTCAGACACCAAATAAGGTGTTCCCTTAATGGAAACCTCATGTGCTGCTTTCCTGACAAAGAGTATATGTGCTTTTGCATTCCTGCTTTGGCCTTTTCCCTAAGCCCTGATGATCTCATACTACCTTTACAGATTCATCAGTATTAAATATTTCATTTTCCTACAGTGTGTAGCATTTTGCACATTTTGAATTTCATCTCACTGACATTGGGCAGGTCACTTAAAGTTTTCTGTGCCTTAGTTTCTTTATATGTAATACACATATCAGGATAGTTGTTATACGGAATTTTAACAAGGTTCAACTGACAGAAAGTGCTGTTGGTTACAGTGAATATATGAAGAATGACTCATGCACAAAAACACACTTTTTAGAATCTACTCTGGATGTAAGATCATTCAACAGTTGTATACTTAAGCTTACAGCATATCATATTCATATTCATATCAATATGGATAAAGGTAAAAGTATAAAGGGAAGAATCAACCCCACCAATGTTTTTCGCTTTTGCTGATCCATCTTGCTATAATATTTCTATGATTCTCTCTAGAAAGGCAAATGAACCAATGGGAAAGAAGGATATGTCTATACTTTTTTCATTCATTGACACAACAAATTATCAAATTTAGAAACTTAAAATGGCATGTTTATTATCTCACAGTTTCTATAGGTCAGATCTGACATGGATCTCTCTACTAAAGTCAAGGTGTTGGCAAAGCTGCATTCTTCACTGAAGGCTCTGGATGTGATTCAATTCCAGATTCTTCAGGCAAATTGCAGTTCCATGAGGCTGCATGATATTCTACACCATTTCATTTCAAGCTATTTACTCCTAGATAGCCACCTTCCTGCTCCCAGGCTTTCCATGTGGCCTCCCTCCACCAAGTCTGTCTCAGAAGTCAAACACCTTCTCCCTGTTCTTTTTTATTTTTGTGACTTATTCTTATGCATTCCTCTTCTGTATTTACTGGCTCATGTGATTACCTTGGGCTCTCCTTGATAATCTAGAACAACCTTCCTATTATAAGGTTAGATGATTCGCAACCTCAATTCCATCATCAAAATTTATTCATAGCAATGTACTGTACTCTTCCAGGTACACAAGGTCCCCCAGGACTTGAACCCCTTTTCAAACAAGAAGGGAAATTTGCATGGTCTTTTTATCCTAGTGCCTCTCAGCTCAAACCAAATACAAAAACAAAATATCAGATGGAAGTTTTCAAAATTTGGAATGTAAATACAGTTCTCCATGCTCCCATGTCCTTAGATAAAGCTATTCAAGTCAATTCTGCGGAATCAGAAAGTCTTATTAAACACTTCTATTTTTTCTGATTCTGCTGATAGGAATAACAAGTAATTCTTTCATAGATGAAAGCACTGCAGCAAAAACAAAAACCAAAACAAAAGAGGTTGACACAGCTTATGGGGTTCTAATCAAAACACTTAAATATCACCTTCCATTTCTTCAGTAATGTGAATGAGGCTAGGGATATTGTTGATTTCGCTTACTAGTTAGTTTCAGTAATTTCATAGTAGTAAAGAGGTAGAAAGCATTTCATCAATAAATTGCAGTCCTGCTCCTATTCTGGGTGGCAAGCATTTAATTTGGAATTTTTTACTATGTTCCTCATAGCATAAGGGCCTCTTTGGGGAACTAGTAAATTTTGTATGAGCATGTTTATACTATGACCAAAACCTATATTTGCAAAGACCCTCAAATATTAATTAGTTAAGACCCTGCCTTAGGCAGGAAGATATTGCTGTCTTTCCACCTTATAGGAAGTCAACTGAGGACCAAAGTGAGATAATGACCCCCCAGGCAGGAAGTGGCCGATGGAAGATTGTATCTCAAAGCTTCGGACGCCGAGTGCAGCACAAGCTTTATTTTATATAATTGCTCCAGCATAAACATGCTTTCCTTTTTCTGCACACCAGAAAATTTAATGACTAAAGTGAAAATTAAATCAAGTTGTTGTCACCAGGATGCAAGGTGGATTCCCCTTTACTTAGAGGAATACTGGGTATTGGACACCATCCTATTCCTTAACAAGAGTCCAACCAGCCCTCTCTGGAAATTGCCAAGAGAACATCTTCCTGATGCCCTGTGGGAGCTGGACAGCTAGCCCAAATAGATTCAGAATATTGCCAAGTGGTATTGTACTTACAAAGATGTATAGCTCAAACTAGAATAAAGACACAATCCACAAAGCCCTAGATAGAGGCTGGGTCACTTTTGCCTAAGGGAACAGAGAAATAAAGAGTAAAAGAGGGGAAAAAATCAAAAGGCTTCTTGGAGTGTGTTCTTCAGGATGGAAAATGAAGTGTTGCCAGTTTAGAAGGACAATCTGTTCACTTACTACCACCGCATGAGAGCTTCCCAGCAGCTGACAGGATCCTTTCCAATTCCTCAGAAAGACCCAGCACTCAGGCTGTAAGGCCTATACCAATCAGCACCTGGACCAGAGTCAAGTTTCCCCTTCAGTGCATTGGCTCTTTGCTGAAGATGGGAAGAGTTGGAGTGCAGCCAAGGTGGAGAAGCAGACAGAAGTGTGTGAGTGGATTTTTTGTTGTTAAGTGTGAAGCAGTCAGGCATATTAAAAATGATGTAAAATTATAGAGTACTTAAATCAATGGTGTGAGATTACAGTGCCTTTAAATTTTATTCTGTCTGGAATGTTTTCTGCAAAGCCATACACTTTTTTAATTTTTTAGTGTATAATAGGCATAGAAAATAGTGGAGTATATCTTGACATATTCATAAATGCATATAACATAGTTTGTGCCATTTCAGTCCCCAATATTTCCCATTTTTCTCCCCTCCACTCTCTCCTTATTGCCTTTCCTTTGCTTCCACTGATCTTCCTTCTGTTCATTCATTGTTTTAAATTTCATGCTTTAAACTCTATATGAAAGCGGAATTCATTAGGATATATTTGTACATGCACCTAAATGATTTGGTCAATTTCATCCCATAGTTCCTCCCCTTTCCCATTGCTCCTCCCTCACCTTTGATATTTTCCTCTTCTCCACTGTTCTCCCCACCTTTTTTGTTAAGAGACACCATTTTTACCCCTTGTTTCTCTCTAGCTTCCACATAAGAGAGAAAACATTGAACCCTTCACTTTCTGAGTTTGACTTATTTCACTGAGCATGATTCTCTCCATTCACCAGCCCATGACATACATAATTTTATTCCTTTATATGGCTGAGGACAATTCCAGAGTTTTTGTATATGGTTTTATAACTTGGCTATGGTGAATTGTGCTGCTGTAAGTGTTGGTATGCATGTATCACTATACTATGCTGATTTTATTTCTTTTGGAAAAAATACCAAGCAGTGACATAGCTGGGTCATCTGGTGGTTCCAATACTAGTATTTAGAGGAATCTCATTCTGCTTTCCAAAGTAGTCTTACTAATTTGCTTTCAACCAACAATCCATAAGTGTACCTTTTCTCCACATCTTCAACAGCAATTATTGTTATGTGTATTCTTCATGATTGGCATTGCAACTTGAGATAAAATCTCAATGTAATATTTATTTGCATTTCCATGACCACTAGGGAGGTTGAACATTTTTAGCCTATGTTTGTTTGTAATTTATATTTCTTCTTTTGAGAAGTGTCTATTTAATTCTTTTTATCCATTTATTAATTGAGTTATTTGTGGTTTTGGTGTTATGTTTTTCAACTACTTTATATATTCTTGATATTTATCCCTTGTTGGAGAAGCAGCTAGCAAAGAACTTCTCCCATTCTTTAGGCTCTTTCTTTACCCTTTTTATTGTTTCCTTTAAAGTGCAGAGCTTGTTTTCATTAGAGGCTATACCACTTATTGATTCTTGGAAGACTTCTAGAGCTGATAAACAAATTCAGTAGGAATATATAAGATCAACATATGGAAATCATAATAGCATTGGGGTGGGAATAGCGGAATACTTGGGAATAAATCCAACTGAGGAGATGAAAGATCTCTGCCATGAAAATTACAGAACACTGAAGAAAGTAACTGAGGGAGACCTCAGAGGATAAAAAGTCCTCCAATGTTCTTGGGTAAACCAAGTCAATATTATCAAAATGGGGCTTATTGCCAAAAACAATATCAATTCAATGAAATCTTCATCAAAAAAATAACAATATTCTTCACTGAACTAGAATAAGCAGCCAAAAAATTTGTTTGGAAGAATAAAAGAACAAGAATATCTAAAGTATTCCTGACCAAAAGGAGCAATGCTGCAGGGATCACAATACCAGGTCTCAAATTGTACTACAGAGGTGTAGGAACAAATACTGTATATTGTTGGCATTAAAAACAGACTCATAAGCCAATGGCACAGAATAGAAGACACTGACACAAATCCACATAGTTACACTCTCATCTAATCCTTCACATAGCTACCAAAATATATGTTGGAGAAAAGACAGCTATTTTAAATAAATGGTGCTGGAAAAACTGGATATCCATATGTGGAAGAATGAAACTAGACCCCCATATCTAACAACAAGATTGGAGAAAGTTGATTTTAAGGGAATATGAGTAAAAGGCAAACCCCCAAAATGTGAGAACTCTTTTACAGATTACCTTTGATATTTATTCTCTCTTTCTCTCTCTCTTCTATTTCCCTTCATTCTGCCTCCTGCATTCCTTTTATATTTACAGTAAAATTAGGAATCGGGA
The DNA here is from genome assembly GCA_004027875.1 of Aplodontia rufa. Lineage (NCBI taxonomy): Eukaryota > Metazoa > Chordata > Mammalia > Rodentia > Aplodontiidae > Aplodontia > Aplodontia rufa. The sequence goes on along the minus strand of PVKS010021515.1, from coordinate 17,635 downwards.
TAGCATAATGTGGAAATTCCAACATATGAATAATTTTCAAATTATAATCTATATTATTCAGTTACACTAGCTTGCAAAGAATACGGATTATGATTCCAACATAATCCTTAGTTGTAATCTCTTATTTGGAATGAATTGAGGGTGCCTAGTATAAAATACTTTATTTTTCAGTAGTTGATATAATGCAAAACCAAAAGTGACTCATATGATGCTTTAAATGATTTCTTTATCTATATCTGGGATAACAGAAACAGAAACAACTTCTTGTTGCTGGTATAATGGGATATAAAGATTGAGGTGTTAATAAACGTTGATGGGAAGGCAGCTAAGGAAACAGTTCAGGGTGGGGAATTATAGGAGGTGGGTAGGGAGATAACACGAAGAGGAGGTAACATATGCCCTGGCTCTGCAAATGGGTAAACCCTAACCTTTTATACATGAAAAAGAGAAAGAAGACTTCTCTTAGAGGACTGTGGGCATCCTAGATGGAAATGTTAGAGAAATGCATTGAAATAACATGTTGTAGGGACTGAATGAAAAGAATTTCAACAAAGAATGTGGCAGGTGTTATAAAACATCCTGAATGGATAAGTGTAGAAAAAAGGAAAAAAATAGGAGCAGCTAGAGAAAGAAGAGTGACTTGTGAAGAGTAGAGATTCTCTAGGCAAGGGCTCAGCTTTTCAGTTGGGCTCGGAGGCATCAGTAAATGAAAGTATAGCAAAACAGGCAAGTTACAAAGTAAAAGAAGAAGAAAAATTATTTGGCTATGTTGGAATGAACAACAAAAAAAAAAACCCAGAAATAAGTGATTGTCTCTCTTGCATCTTAGCTTTTTTATTTTTATCTACTCTGATCCATTCTCCTGCTGTGATCAGTTCAGTATTCTTGTTCAAACAAACAAAAAGAAGGTATTCCATTATTTTGAAACCTGAAACTACTTAGATTTGAAGAGAAGTGTACTCTTTAAGAGAAAAGTTTCTCTTTTCTCTTTTTATTTTTTCTGGGCTTTGTACATGATAGACAAGTGCTCTATCACTGAGGTTCATTCCAAGATACATTAAAAAAAATAATGTTTTGAGACAAGGTCTAACAAATTTGCCAAGGCTGACCTCAAATTTGCTGTCCTCCTGCCTCCACTTCCACCCCACCCTAAAAGATTTGTTTCCAAATAGATATTCAATTAACATAATAAACATGGAAATTTATTATAGTAGTAAAGTTATTACCATAATTTAATGGGTCACAATGAATGAGGAAAAGTTAGGCAGTCAGTGTAGGCAGAATGTTGGGAGTAGGTAAGGAGGAAATTGGCTGACAGTCATTTTTTTCTAAGAGGGCAAAGATCATCTGCTGTTACAACATCCCCCCCTTGCTAATAAAGCCCTCTGCTAACAAAGATGTTCCGGAAGCGGCATCTCTTCTGCTGACAAAGGTGTTGTGGGCCAAAGGGGATACAATGATTAATCAAAGAGAGGACAATCTTGAAAGACTATAAGAAAGATGAGCTGGACCCCCTCTTTGTTATCTCAGCTCCAAGACTCCCTTCTCCTGGCAAAATTTTTTCTTTCCATCCTTTCTTAAATAAACTTTGTTGGCTCTGCTTGCCTTGATGTCCCTCAATTTCGTTCTTTGACTCCAAGAGGACATGAGCCCAACACACAGAAAACCGGCATCAGCATTAACTGAGACAAGATGTCAGGACATCAGATTTATTATTTTTTCAGTGAACTAACCGTTTATCTTTGATGATTCATTTAATTTTTTTATGTGGATTAAGTGCCAAGGAAGCTTCTAGGTGTGGTGAATATGTTGCCACCTTACTTCTATGGATGGTAAAAATGACATAAATAATGCTGAACCAATGATATGAGCTAAGAAAAAGAAGCTTGAAGAGACAAGAGAATTGCAATTTTATATCAGATTTGCTAGGAAGGATTTGCTGAGGAAATGATATTTGAACACAGATGCGAAGCTGGTGAGTCAGCAAATTGTGCAATATCTGGGGAGGAGCAGTGCAGACAGAGGGAAGGACAAAGGACATGATCCACTCTACCAGACTGCCTAGAATGCTCCAGAAATGGTAAACAGCAGAAGTGACAAAAGCAGAGTGAGCAGAAAAGAGGCCAGAGAGTATCACACAGGTACAACAGGATCTAGCGAATGAAGGATGTTGCAGACCATTATACAGACTTTGGCATTTATTGTAATTTAGATGAGAAGCCACCAAAATTAACAGGAAATGTCATGGCCCATCTTCCATGCTAATATTGTCATTCTAACTTTTGTTGAGAATACAGACAACTTCTTCTTTTTGGGTGCTTTTCTTGCAAGTTTAAAGAATGAAATCCTTAGATGAGAACAGTGATTGTAAAAGAGTAGTATTTATTCAATGGTAGAGAAAACAGAACTTTCACAGAGCAAGAGGTGACCCTTTAGGAGGTCTAGAGTTTTATATAGCTCTTGGGTCAAATTTATGCTAATTGGGTTTGGGAAAAGTACCAACACTATTGGTTAGCCCACTATTGGTTAACTCACCACTCATTGGGCCAGCAGGGCCACAGTGAGGTGACTGTTCAGTTTGCCTGACTTGCCCCATGTGAGGTCCACAGCAGCATGGTGGGACCACACATCCCTGGATCCATGATGCATGTCTGCCTGCACTCCAGCCCATATAGGCTGCTCCTTTCCCAGGACAAAGGCTTGGAACTCTTCTTTAGCAAGGGTGCATTTATGTGATAAGTTGTAGGGAAGGGAAGTGTTCTGTTCATATGATTAAATTTTATTCTCTTGGTAGGTCTAAATGCCTAGGACTGTAACCACTGAACATGTTTCTTAGGCTATTATCATTATTGTATTGCCCCTTCATCTCAGATGAGACAGAAAGACAAGAAAGGATGAAGTTGGCTAGCATCATTTCCACAATCAGCTCAGTTCTTGTAAAGTTGTCCACATTTAGAACAGGTCTTTGTTGTACATAATACCTTGGATGATTTTTCTCTAGCTGTATTTAAAAATATTTACATTTCTCTGTCTTATGTATATTTATTTTAAAAGGAAATACAAGGGTATGAGAGACCTATTTGTTTAAGATTTTCTCACTGAGAACCTTGTGGGATTCCCTTGGATAAATCTACAAAAGTAGAGTTAGTTTAAAACTGGTTCCTCCAAACTTTTGATTCTTCTTACAGAAATTTGTTAAAATTACCACTTGTAAATCTACCAGTCTATGGGTGGAAATTTCTACATCTTTTAATTAAATATTTTTATTCAGTCCAGTTGTTCAATGTTAAAAATTCATTATTATTCTTTATATTCCCTATTTCAACTACTACATAGAATAAAGAAAGTATATGGGCTTGTCTGAGAACCTACCTACCATTTATAGCATTGGTTCCTTTCGGAAAGTACTTCTTAGGTCTAAACAATTAATGGCACAAAATTTTTGTAGAAGGAAATTCACAAATGTGATGAAGCAGAGCCCTTTCTCCTACTCTGCTCTCCCCCTCCATGTGAACCATAAAAAGATTAGATATCAATTTTGTCTAGGAGACCAGACACAATTTGTTTCTAATGATGATAGTAAAGCCATTTAATCAATGCCTACTTTGGTCATGTAATATTCTGTCCTAAGTACAATCTAGCAATTAGCCATTTTTATTTTTCAAAATACTAATAGCGAGCAAGCATTATTATCACTTTTAAGGAATTGAGGTTCAGGTAGATTAAAGAAATTATTCAAAGTAACAGTGTTTCTAAGTGGCATAAATAAAATTTCAACCTGAATCATTTGAATAAATGCAACATTAAATGCATCTATGCATTGATTTTTAAGATGATGCTAATTAATTGCACGGGCACCATTCTCATTTCTCCATTATTTTGTATACATTTACTTCTAATATCATATACAACCCTGGCTCACTAACACAAGAACTTCCCCAGGTCTTATTGTCTGTTGAACCAACAATACAAAGACATTGTCTACATGTATGTCACTTTAGAAGAAGTTTCATGGAAGAATACAGGAGACTTTTTTTTTAAGAGGATCTGGTTTAAGCAACTCTGTCAATACGTATGCATGTATGAATATGAACCAATTAATCCCTTCATTATGTAAGACGATGGGGTGGACTGGAGTGGTGGCTCAGTGGTTATGGTGGTTATGGTGCCTGCCTGGCATGCACAAGGACGCAGGTTGGTACTCCAGCACCAAGTGTACAACTAAGTGTTGGAGCAATGAAAGTCACATGAAAAATTAAATAACATTGTTCATTGTTCTCTCCCTCTCCCTCTCCCTGTCTCAAAAAAAGAAAGAAAGAAAGAAAGAAAGAAAGAAAGAAAGAAAGAAAGAAAGAAAGAAAGATAGAAGAGTTTTGTGTTGGTCATTGTAGTAAAAACCCCATACAGGGAAAAAAAAAAAGAATCAGTTTCATGTATTTTTTCATCTGGTTTTTGTTTTTCCCACACATAGCTGTGTATGTGGTGCTGGAGTTCAAACCTGGGTCCTCAGGCGTATCAAGCAACTGCGCTACCAATGAGCCACCACTCTAGCCCCTATGTGAGACTTTATGCCAAGAAAATTTTAATATTCTGAAGAGTAAATACTACATATGGTGATGGGAAAATATCAAAATTTTTTAAAAAATAAAATTTTTATTCTTTACATATCAAATTTCCCTAATACACCTTTTTTACATTTTAATGACCTTTTTAAATGTATTCTTAAAGCATCCATATAAAATACAAATTTCTGTAAACTTAAGCATGCTTTCATGTTATCTACAAAAAACAAATAAAGTCCTCCAAATTCTTACATATTCTAACATCTGTCATTATGATGACAACCCCAACGAAATTATGTTCTAGCGTATTTAACTACGTATTTAATTCCTTTGAGTCTTCCCTAGTGACATTGTAGTGTGCTATATGACAAATATTTTCCAAAAGTTCAAATAGAGGAAAAGATTTCAGCTGTTACATAACACATGGTGTTCAGACATTCCTAACTCCAAAAACACATAAAACAAAGTGAGAATGTTTTTAGCATTAACTAAGTTAATTGTAAGTAAATATATTTTTCAGTTCCAGATTTCCAAACCATATTATTTTTCTCATCTTTACTAATAATTAGAAACCACTGCATTTTGTTATAATGTTATACTACTAAACATATCATTATATTATCAGAACTCTTAAAAACAAGTCAGTGACAACTCTTTAAAATTTATATTATGATTACGCTTTATTTATGAGTGTAGTCAGATTATCGTAAGCTAACAAAAATACTTGATGTTTATATCATTCTATAGCCCATTCTCTTTCAATATACATATTCTTAAATGTAATGAGAATAATATAAATGTGAAATATAATACTGAAATATTTTAAAATTTCCAAGAATCTTATTTTTTATTAGTACATATTAATTATACAAAAGAATAGACTTCATTGTGGCATATTCACACTTACAAAAAACATACTTTGCTCATATTAGATCTTTTTAATTGACTCTTCTTACAGATATTTCTATGTTTAAAGATGAAATCAGCTGATTTTTCTTGCTAATGGAGAAAAAATCTTTTTCCAATCACCTTTCTCTTTCTGAAACTTTACTAGTGATACTAGTTATATTAGTAAAACCAGTCAAACTGTCACAGGTTTTTAACCTATCACCATTATTTTTTTTCAAATGTTTTGGTTGATAAAAGCACTGCAGTGATTACCCAAGCCATTTGTATTATTGTTTTTATTTTGTTATTCAGTTGTTTTAAAGATTTCCTTTCTTATTGTTGTTTTCTAAATAAATGGAGACTATTGGCTTGGGGATTTTGCTCAGTGGCAGAGAGCTTGCCTAGCACGTGCAAGTCCCCAAGTTGGGTCCTCAGCCCTGAAAAATAAATAAATAAATAAATGGAGACTATTAAAGGGGATGTTAGTAAGCTCAACTTTGTTGTTAACTGCTGCCTTTTTCTTCTTTTCTTTTTGCTTTCCGTGTAGCAGATTGTGTTTTAGAGCCCAACAATAGCTTATTTCCCAATTGGCCCTCCTTCAAGATTGATGATTTGATCACCAAATAAACCCCAGGAGGGAGTGAGAGCAGCTGCCCTAAACTGCAAACCCCTCCCTCCCTTGACCCATGGAATTCTTGGAAAAATAAAAATTGGATGAAATGCCCTAAATAGCTTTGTCAACTGGACCACTCATTGATTAAGCTAATGATGTTGCAAGGGTTCTAAGTTATGTAAAATTCTCAGAAAGAAGCCTTTAACTAAAGATTACCTGCAATTAATAAAACCAGGATCTATGAATTTATGGGGCTCAGAAAGTTTTATAACACTCTGAGTTGTAACCCTCCCAGTTGTTAGATGATCCCATAGAACCTCACTTGAACCTTCTTTACTATCAAAAGTATATGACTAGTGCAGGAAAACAAGGAATGATGCTAGATGTCCCAGATCTCTTTCTACTTCATCTGTGACTCTTGATGGCCTTTAATTTTGAAATAAATTATTTAATATTAGCTAATTTAAATTAATATTTAGATGTTTAATTTTTACATATTATTTGACCACATTAGCTTAAAACCTTATCTAAAATAAAATAATAGATTTTTTTAACTGAGGAATCCTATAAAATACCACATGTAAGAGTAATTTTCTTAATGAGAAAATATGCAATTTCTTATTAAGAATGAGAAACTAAAGTTCATTTTTACATACAATTTTATGCAAATTATTTCCTGAGAATTGCTTATGCCATTTGTACTTCAACATCTTAGAATAAATATTTTTGACTTATGAGAATATTTTCAATGTTACCCTAGTGTAGGAGTAGCAGAATTAGTACATTTTAGTTATATATAATGAAAAAAAGATCTATAAATTATTTGGATGTTAGTACTCTTTTTCTTATTTATTTTTTATTGGTGCGTTATAGTTGTACATAATGATGGGATTTGTTATCACACAATTATAGATGCACACAATTCAGCAATACAGTTTGGTCAATATCCCCCACAGGACACACCTCCACCTCCCTCATCCTATCCACTGGGCCCCTACCTCTGGGTCATATATTTTTCCTGTATATACATGACAATATTATATATGGTGACATACTTATAAATGCTTGAGTGCACTTTGTTTTAACTCAATTCCTAAATTTCCCCATTTCCTTTTCTATAGTCCTTGTTATTTTTAGATGTACTTGACCATAGGTTTAAACATTTATATTTTTGTAAAGGAATGCAGTGTAGTTTATTCTAATTCAAGCCTTAGTATTGCCCAACCTCTTCTCCTTTCTCTTCCCTGTATTGGTCTTTCTGTTGTTTACTAAATGGCTTTTCCTCCCCTTTCTTTATTGAATCTTTGAATTATATATTGATGAGATTCATTACACTATGTTCATATTTTGATACGAGCAAGTTAAGTCTGATTCCTTCTATTAACTTTCCCTATTTCGTTCCTCCTTCCTCCATTTCTTTCCCTTTTGACTGTACCTCTGTTCTTTTCCTTATTTCAGGTTCACTTGCACCTATCAGAGAGAACAATAAACTTTAGATGAGAACACTGTTAAGAATATTTTCACAAAACTGCCACTTATGTATTTACTAATGCCAGCATTTTTACAGGCTCACAATCCAAGAGCATCTGCGTTCAATGCTGTATCACTACACACTGAAAAACATTTCAGCTTAGACATGGAAGATGTTAAGAAATATATTTTAAATGTATATACTTATATTAATGTATTTGTCTTTAGAAGAAAATTCACTTTAGGTATTTAAATCAATCATATTATTTTGAACTTCCCATGATAAATGTAGAAATTTGTTTGATAAACTCAATGATTATTAAAAATATTTCTTTGATTCTCAGATCACAATTTTGTGTTAGAAAGGGAAATTGTCTAATCCCACCAAGACTTCCTGGCCTGAAATGATTTTCCAAAGTAGATAATTTTGGTGACAATAATGCCCTGTCTAAGGTTACATATTTAAATAATCATCAGTCACAGTATTCATTATTCAAAATTACAATTATACTGTTATTGCTAAATACCAATGAGGATAACAATGATGGCTACTTTACTCAGAAAATGTGTCCAGAGAACCTGCTTTTTAAAAATTGAATAGTATTATAGAGGAAAGTCTAAACTATCTGTAGTTCTGATTTCTAGATTCTTGCCTAATTTTCATATGTCAATCAACTTAAATAATATTGATCTTTCAACTTGTTATAAAATAGACACGGCAGAAGCCAAATAGAATATAGCTACCAATCTTAAATCAGCACTTTTAAATCATAGCCCACCTGCTATTAAATCACATTTGTAACAAATCAGAGTTAACAAAGCAAACATTACTTTCTCTTGATGATCACTACAGAGCTTTTGTACAAAAGCAAACTGTATGTGTTGCAATAATGCTTGATGGGAAGTCTGGTTTATGCATTAAAGTAAGGATAGGGTCCCAGACTTTTCTTTTTCCCTTCCCTTCCTCTGCTCTACATCTGAAGCCCTCATTCCCCAACTTCATGCTGTCCAATAGATACCTGTAATAGCCTATCATATATTCAGAAGGGCCATTCCCAATCTTTATTTCTCTGGAGATAGAATTCCAATCCACAAACCACTTTTCCTGGAGTTTGAGTCATCATCTGGAAGCACATTGTAGGATCCTCTTTCCATCTCTTCATTGTATATCTATAACAATTATAATCAGTCCTTCCTGTTCTGGAAATCTATCTGCACTTTCCATAATTAATGCATTTACCTAATGCTATCCTCTATATATCTTATAATGGGCTGAAAATGGCTGTCCCAATGATGTTCATGTCCTTTGGAACTGATACATTTGATAAAATTAAAAATTTTGGAATGGAGATTATTCTAGATAATATAAATGGACCCAATGTTTAATCATAAGGAACTTTATCAGAGGGAGGAAGCTGAGTTGGAAACTCAGAAGGAGATGTCATAATAGAAGCAAGAGTCAGTTGAGAAAGCTAAAGAATGAAGGCTCCAAATGAAACCAGTTTAATTTAATAGGTTTTAAAACCTTCAGAAGGTACCAGATTAGCCTGCTGCAAACAATAGCCCAGTGAGACAGATTTTAATTAATTAATTAATTATTTGTGTTTCAAATATGTAGTCCTAATATGATGAACATAATTTTTTTCTGTGTTGTTTATTGAAACTTTAATAGCCTGGCCTCAGCAAAGAAGTATAAAATTAGAATTTTTTTGGAGTGAATTCTAGTACTATTTATTCATAAACAATGATACTAGGAAACACTGAGATACTGTGAAGATAATGACATAGCAGTTTAAAATTTTTACTTTCTTTTATATGCTGCTGTTGCTATTTACAAGTATTCTGTAAATATATTTGCATATTCATTTGAACTAATGTTAAAGAAAATCACAGACTAATAGCCTTCGTTATATATGTGAAAAGACCTTAGCATATATTTTCAGTTCACTTCCCATTTCTATCAATTTCTTTTTTCCATCTCATTTATTTTTAATTGTCATCACATTCTTATTGTTTTCTTCCAAGTACCAGCTTTTTAGAACATTCTTGTATTTATTTTCAGGTTCTTTATACATTATCAGCCTTCTACTTTTAATATCCTGCATTATTATATTCTAAAGTCACATTAAACTGGTATTCAGATTTAACCATAAGCATAGTTAAATACCTTATATATTTTAAAATAACATATTTTTTAAAAACTTGAATATTCTTATATTGTAGGAAAAAAAGCAAAAATACTGATGGATGTTTTGTGTGCCAGCTATTTTTTTTGATATGTTAAACTATTTTGGATTGGCACCCTTCATTAAAGAGCTTTATGGAGTTATTGGGTATTAAAATAAATTACTGAAATTCTTTTGAAAATGACTGTAGCATTTTATATCATTTCCAAAAAGGATTAAATTACAATGGAAATCATTAATTAATCTCAAATTTGCATGTAATTTCACTAATTATTCTGGCAGTTGAGTAAAATATTTTTCTACTATTTTTTTCTGGACTCTTATTAGAAGTGAAATCAAAATACTAACTAAAGTTAGTATTTTGAAAACAGAAAGCCAGAAATATTTCTTTAATTGTCAAGTCACAGACCACTGGTCAACCTCAAAGTCAATCTGTACTTCTCACAGAATCCTGCTTCTGGAGTGCCAAAGTCTGACAATGTTAAAGCCACATAATCCTTTCTAAGTTTTAAATCTCAAAGAATCATGGACAACTCTTCCCTGTCCTTCACCCAAAACTTCTATCAATTACTGAATTTTCCTTATCTTACATTTTCAATGTTTTATCTTTTTTTTTAAATATCCATCATTGTGCTACTACCATTTGAATCCTCATAAATCTCTGTATTCTAACAAGTACTCTTTTTTTTTACTCTGGCTTCTCCTAGCTCAAATTCATACCGACCACTGTTGAGAGTGGTAAGTGTTTAAAGCAATAATGTTATCAATTTACTTCCTTTTTTAAAACATATGCAATAATTTATTTTACTCTGTAGAATAAAAGTACAAATTCAGAAACAATGTTTCCATATTTGACTGTAGCTTCCTTTTTTAAATAAATTCTACATGCATTACTTCATTATTTCTCCGTAACTCCAAGGTTTGCAAAATTCTCATCCTTTCATGAACATCTTTGCTCTAGGAGCCACTGGTTTTGTTTTGTTTTTTTTTTGTAAATGTTTCTTATGCTGTTGGCTCTGATCTAGTGGGTCACAATATTGATTCAGTTAGTTCCAACTAAATTTTTAAAATAAAATAGAATATAAGTCACATGTTTTATGCATCATACATATTGTGTAAATATTTAATTATCTGAATCACTTGCTTCTTGAATCATATATTTTTACCTAAAATGTACGATAGCACCTATAGATGTTATTAGTCAACAGCTCAATGATTCTTTTCGTATGAATTGAGTATCTAGTTCAGATTCAAATACAGGACTTCAGATAATCCATTTGCAAAGAAATGGAGATAATTTTGCAAATCTGTACATAGAATGTATGTTAAAATATTAATAATAAATTAGTTATAGAATAATATAAAAACATTCTTTGCTCTATAAGTAAAAGTTAAGGCTCCATGTGTAGGGAGAAAACAGAAAACTGCAAGTTCATAACTTTATGGAGCTCACAATCCAGTTATTTGCAAGGGAGAAAACTTCACCAATAAATTTTATGCTATTTGTAGATTTAAAGAAAAATTGTAGATGGCATTGCAAAGCGTGGCATAGCAGTATGAGGTGTGTGTAATTATCCAGTAGAAGAGTTTCTAGGACTGGAGTGGTGGCTCCACAGTTTTGGCACTGGCCTTGCATGCATGGGGACAGGGTTTGAACCCCAGCACCATGTACACGAAGAAGTGTCTGAGCAACAAAAGCCAAATGAAAAAAACTAAATAAAATTGATTTTCTCTCTCTCTCTCCTTCTCAGTGTCCCTTTCTCTTAAAAAAAAAGAAAAAGAAGAGTTCGTAAACTTGTTTTTTAAGACCATACTTAAAATGTATTGACACATTAAGGAAGCCTGGTACAGTGTTGTATGACTACAATCTCACATGCTCAGGAGCTGAGGCAGAAAGATTTCAAATTCAAGGACAGCCTGGGCAACCTAGTGAGAACCTATTTCAAAAGAAAAAAATTTTAAAAAGGGTTGGGGAAGTATCTCAGTGGTAGAGTGATCAGAGTGCTTACCTAGCATGTATGAGCCCTTGGGTTCAATCCTGAGTATTGAAAAAAAAAAAAGCTAAAAAAATATTAATGTTGACAAAATAAAGTAAAATTGAGTGAAACCATTACTATTAAAGAAAAGTCTAGAAATAAAGAAGTGCAAGGAAAACGTAACATCAATATAAGTTGCATTTGTGTGCTGAACCACTCTCAGAAAATCAGGATGTAGTCATCTAGTCCATACTAGACCATCTAGTCCCTACTCAACCATGATAAATGTAAGAACTAGCTATGGAAAATAATAATTTTGCCTGTGCAAAAAAATGAAATGTGGTGGATTATAACACCATCAATATGTAATTTGTATATGTCTATCTACTCAATTTGTTTTAGTCAGCTTTTTCATTGCTGTGACCTAAAGACGGGACAAGAACAATTTTAGGAGGAAAAGTTTATTTGGGGGCTCACAGTTTCAGAGGTTTTAGTTCGTAGAAGGCTGGGACCATTCCTCAGGGCCAAAGCTGAGGGTGAACATCAAGTCAGAGGAGTGTGGCAGAGGGAAGTGGTTTAAGACATCGCTCCAGGAAACAGAGAGAGAAATTCAACAACAGATACAAAACATATACCCCAAATGACCACCTCTTCTAGCCACTCGGTGCCAGCCTACAGTTATCAGTTAATCCCTATCAGGGGATTAAGTCACTGATTGAATCAAGGGTCTCATAACTCAATCATTTGACCTCAGCCTTCTTGGATTTTCTCACACGAGATAATCCTTTTATCCAAACTACACCTTTTATCCAAACTACAAAATCTTTTTCATCAAATATTCTCATTAGGATTATTATTTACAAGAGTTAGGTGGATAAGTTTGCTAAGATCAGTTTGTTTGAGTTCACCTTCTGAGACCTGCATTCTATAAGCAAGTGATGGATATATGGACAGAGGACATGATAGGGAGAATTGCACACAATTTAGTAGAGTGAAAGAACTTAGAAGCACTTGTGAATAAACTAGACAAATTTAAAAGAAAAATACGTGGTTGACTTCATTACATAATGTCAAACAGAGAAATTGGCAATATTGCCATTTTGTTAATCAAGCCTCAATATTATACTTGATTGAGAAACAGAAGTCTCTTTTCTACTATCTTAGTTTATAGATGTCTCTGCTTCAGTCTTGGCTTTCAAATTTTGGCAACTTTAAGTTAATATATTCTCAAACGTATTTCACTTCATCATCCAGAACCATCCTCCAAGACAGGAGGGTTGACCTATGAAATATGAGTAAGAAATGAAGAATCTACAATTCTCCTCAAGTTTATGACTAACTGTGTAATAATTCCTTAACTTTTTACTGGAAGCATAATTTTTTGCTGCATGAGTAAAGATTTATCTCTCAGAAGAAACAGGCTATGCTGCAATACGAAAAAAGCCCACATAGCTCCATTGATTTAAGAGAACAGATGTTTTTTATTGATATCATGTGTTCATCATAGCTTAGTAGGAGCCAAAACACATTATGAGTACAAAGGAACATAGGAGAGAAGTTATCATATCAAATGTTCCTTGGACTACAAGAGGGGACAGTTCTAAAGAGTCTTATATTAGGAATTTAATGTTTCAGTCTGGAAGCAATACCAACTATTCTGATTTGTGGATTTGAAATATTACAATCACATGAGGTTGTCCTATGGTATAGGATATTTACATTGTTTTCTGAAGCCACTGGGAATAATATCCAAATACCAGTAATGAGTGAGAAAATAACTCATAAGCTGTTTGATAAAGAATATGATTGAAGCACTCAGGAGATGAAGCTTGGTTCAGTTGCAACACCTCAGGGAAGAATTAATTTAGCAAAGAAGAAATGGATTGTACAATGTAAGGAATTTAAGCAGGCAATATTCTTTTGTGGTACCAAATTAAACTTGATGTTAAAATCATTTCACAAACCACTGATGAAAAGTGAGGTTGGTAATGGGCTCAACAATTAGCTAAGATATGTCTGTGCTGAAAGCAATTCCATAAAGGAAATAAAGTATTTTAGCAGAGAAGATCTGAAGAAATAACAAAAAGATTTGTAATCCTTAACCACAAATATTTTGCAGTACAACAGAAAGAATACTAACCCTGGGAAATAAAGTTTGGCTTCCAGGCCACTCTCCATCATGAAGTAGGTATCTGGTCAAGAGTGAGTAATTTGACGCTGTGGGGTTGTTTACTCATTTGTAAAAGATAGGCTGTAGTAACTCATGAGTCAAAAACTAAGGCCCTTTGATCAGACATGTTCCATGACCTTCCCTTTTTAAAAATAACTCAGACTTAAAATGCTTTTAATATTTTTTAAGTGAAATAATAGAAAAGAATCAAAAGCAATAGGAAAGAAAAAATAGACAACACATGTGATTTTAATATTTTTTACTCCAAACCTAAAATATTTGCTGTTTGGTTCTTATTAAGAAAAGATTTTCTGGGCTGGAGCGGTGGCTCAGTGGTTTCGGCGCTTGCCCGGCAAGCACGAGGACCCGGGTTCAAACCCCAGCACCATGTACACAACTGAGTGTTGGAGCAACTAAGGCCATGTGAAAAACTCAATAAAGTTGTTTCTCTCTTTCTCTATCTCTCTCACTGTCCCTCTCTCTTTAAAAAAAAAAAGAAAAAGAAAAGATTTTCTAATCCTGGTCTTGATCAATACTAACAGAAACACAATGAGGATCAACAATCAGCCACACATGTTCTGTCCCATTTTCTGTAAGCCACAGTAAAAATAGAAGAGGTGACATCAATTCCAATAATATAGTATTAATAAATCCAATATTATAATTTTAATATGTAATAAATTTTAACAACACCATTAATATGATACTTTATATTCTCTGTTTTTTGGTAATGAGTCTAGAAAAGATGGTACATATTTTATATTTATGGAACATTTCAATTTGGACTCACCGTATTTCAGGTGCTCATTTGCTGATATGCCTAGAAACTATGGTATTGTACAGATAACCTGTTAATGATCTCTGAGTTTTCTTCTATCTTTACACATTTATGATACTATGGATGTAAATATTTAATAGATACAAATAACCATAATTAGATATAGATATTTCTCCCTGGTTATTGCAGTCAGAGGATTTTATTATTAGTTGTAACTGAAAATTCTATAACAACATAGTTTGTTATTGAACACTAGCAAGCTTTTCAATTCAGCTATCAGCAGACTGAAGCTTCAAGGAATTATGGCTTGTCATCAGAGGCTTCAATGTGCTCCTCAGAACCTCTGGGCTTTGCCCTTTTACCGTCACAAAAAGCTGAGCTAGCAAACCTGAGCAATCTCAAGAGTCTTTTATTCCCAGTTATATTTCACAACCTAGCATTTGGACCTTCATTCTCCTTTCTGCTCAGCTATGTCTTGAACTAGGCTTTTGCCTTTCTTGACCCTATCCTTACCTCATGCCTAGTTCAGCTCATTTCTGATCTGAGACTCATTACGGTTTGCAGAAGCTGTTATTGTTCTTCTGCTGTTAAGCTCTAAAGACCATATCCATCAGTATGCTTTCCTTAGAAGGATTTTTTCAACATTCTTTGCTTAGAATATGCAGGTCTCTTGCATGTAGAAATGCTAATCATTTCATCCAAATAAAGTCTGCATAATCACCATGAAAAACAAATTCATGCCTCATTTTTTAGCATTTTTTACTGAGCAAGGTTGTTTTGGCCACTGCTACTCATTGCATTCACAATCAGTACTGAGCATCTGGAGCCCTGACTCAGCAGTTTGAGCACTTGCCTGGCATGCGTAAGGACCCAGGTTCAAACCCCAGCACCACATACACAACTAAGTTTCTAAGAAACTAAATAAATATAATTGATTCTTTCCTTCTCTCTCTTCCTCTCACTCTCTTAAAAAAAGGAGTGCTGAATAAAACAAAATGAGTTTGTAGAGATGTTAGAGATCATATATAAGAAGTTTTATATTAATAATGTTGCAATAATAAACTACCATACACTTAATGACTTATAGGCATGCAAGTTTATCATCTTACTTTTCTATAGGTCTGAAAAAATCATTGGGTTAAAATCATATTGTTACTGGAGTGTGGGTGATGTGGAGGTGATTCTTCATTAGGATCAGGACATATAATACTGTTACTACATAAGCATTTATGTTTGTACAAAAATTCAACTCCTCAATAAAATTTTTAAAAAATTCATATTGTTACTACATGTGCATTTTTGATTGTACAACAACACAATTCCTCAATAAAATAAAAAAAAATCAAAGTTCTGGCAGGACTATGATCCTTTCTAAGAAACCAAGAGAGAATCTTTTCTTGTGTGTTCCAACTCCTAAAAACTACCCACATTTCTTTGCTTACTGCTGCCTCTTGCCACCTACAGAAGTGACAATGCACCTCTTGGACTATTCACCAATAGTTATGCACCCCTGAATCTGGCTTCAACCTGAAAGGTTTTTTAAAACTCATGTGATTAGATTAGGTCTATGCACACAAGCTGGAGTAATCTCCATATTCTTTGGCCCTTACTATTACATGTACAAAGTACTTTTTCCTTTCATAAATTCTAGGGATTAGGACTCAATTATATTTGGGGGATCATATTTTCCCTACCACATTTTCAATGAGAAGTTTAGACAACAATTAAATAGAAATGTTTTTTAAAAGAAGTCCTCTTCAGGGGCTGGAGTGGTGGCTCAGTGGTTATAGCGCTTGCCTGGCATGCACAATTACGGGAGTTCAAACCCCAGCATCATGTACACAAAGAAGTCTTAGAGCAATGAAAGCCACATGAAAAACTAAATAAAAATTGTTTCTCTCTTTCTCTCCCTCTTAAAAAAGAAAAAAGTAGTCTTCTTCAAAAGTTTCAGCTAGGACACTACAGAAAATTTTCCAGATGGAATTTCAGAAAGCATGGTTTCTGTATTTTGTCTATAATGGAGCATGATAGTTAAGAATACATAGTATAATCCCCATGACAACCTTAACAGGTACAATTGTCATGCCTAATGAACTAATATGTACACATCATTATTAAATTGTATACAGTTTTCACATTTATTTCTTTTTTTCAAGTACACTATCCACATAATTTCACCCCAGGTGGGATAAGGCTCTGCTAAAGTCTTTTCATAGATAGTAGACCTTTGTTAGGGAAATCCTGGAGTGCATTTCACAGTGTGTATTTTCTCTACTCCCAGGAAAAATGTGAGAGATCTTCCCAGAATTTTTACCATTGGAACCAAGTGGGGTTCCATGAGGTAAAGCATAGGGCTCCCCTAAGCCAGTAGAAGTAGGAGCTTCTCGTTTTCATGCTATACCACACTCTGGCAAGTGGTCCTGCTGGTGTGTGGCTCCTCAGTTTTTGCTACATGTAAGCAGATCTTTGCAATGCAATGATTCTTTGCCTTCCACTGTTTCTCCAGATTTCAGGGCGGCAGTTTGCACTGCAGTCTCTGTTTTCTAATAGTTTGAATTTTCCATTTTCTCAGCTCTTTTCTTATTGTGAAAGAGAAATGATATCTTCCAAGCTCTTTATGTCAGAACTACTATATATTCTTCAAACAACTGAACTCAGCGGTTAGCATTTACCACTCAAAAACTACTCCAAAAACACCACAGAAGCCTCCTAATTGGTGGAAGACATGGGCCTTTTATAGTGCCTTTATTAGTCAGCTTCCCATCCCTATAATGAAATCCTGGAGACAACTAATGATGTCAGGTTTATTTGGCTCAAGACTTTGGAAATTCTTGTCCATATGAATTGGTCATATATCACTGGGCCTCTGACGAAGCAGCACTGTCCCCTTCAAGGGCACTACCTATACTTAAAGACCTCCCATTAGGTCTCATCTTGTAAGGGTTACACCTCACTTTCCAATAATCCCACCCTGGGGACCAAACTTTAACAA
>PVKS010021514.1:0-35104 GCA_004027875.1 Aplodontia rufa | reverse complement strand
TCACATCCTGAGCTGCTTTCCTTGATAACGCCCTTCCACCTTGGTGTTCAGCCACAATGTTCTGGAATTATCCTGCTGTGGACTGCAAAACACAGGAGCCCAAAGAAGCTCTCCCTCCTCTGAGCCATTTCTCTTAGGTCTTTCAGCAACAGAAGAGGTGACTGAAGCAGGGTCCCCTCTCGCTCTGTAGCCATGATCTATTCCGATTTGTGGGTGTCCATGTCATTCCCATTTCTGAGGACTTTCCATATCACCCTGAATGTGGGTGTGTTTCCATCGTTAGATCGTCCACCTGGAAGAAGGGAAAGGCCACTCAAGTGATCTTCATTGCCCGCAAGGCCCTAGACACAGTTAAATGGCCTTTGAATTTAGCGGTTTTGAGTCATGACCGTATGATTTCTGTTCTCATGTGGTTTGTAAGAAGGGACATTATGCAAAGGGGCATCCAGAGCTGATTCCTGGGAGCTGAACATGGGGATGAATTTGAGAATAAGAGCCCCAAGTTTTGTGGGTGTGGGAAGCAGCGATGTGGCTGAAGGTGAATAATGGGGCACCCAGCAGACATCAGCTCTTCAAAGAGATGCTGGCTCAGTGTTAGAAGAGCGAATAGGACAAGAGTTCTGCATTTGTAGAGCTGTGCTGGAAAGCAGGGGAGGCTCTTGGGTAAATCTAATATTCAGAATTCATATATATATATATATATATTATACTTTTCATTAAAAGCATGTTTGATTGTTCAACAAATAAATGTCTTAATTAAAAAAAAGAGTTTTGCAATTGGGCTCATTTCCTATGATCTAAGGAGAAGAAAGGAGCCCCCTGGAGGCAGGATGGCCGTCTCCATTCCACGGTAGCCCAGTCATGTGGAACAGACATTAAATTCTCAGGAAGGAACCCATTAGGCCAAATAAACGTCCTAGTAGCCAAACATTATCGGCTCCCCGACATCCACAGATACTTTAGAGACAGTCATTTCCTTAGTCGAGAAATCATAGCCAGACGTTTTCAATGGAAATGCGTTTCCCAACCTCTAACAGGTTTGAGAGAAGGAAATATTTTGACACTCCATTCCAATGATAGATAGTGCAGAATAATCTCACAGGTGAATCGGCAGCATGGAGCCACGCGCTTCATCATGAAAGGCAGCTTCTTGGACCCCTCCTCCCCATTCCCGAATGCCAGTGTTGTCTCCCATGTTGTTCTCTGTGCTTCGGGAAAGCACTAAGAAATCTGTGTCTATGGCGGAAGCCGCGTGGGAGCCTGCCCGCTTCCCTGGCTCCGGGTCAAGTTCACTGTGCAGAGGGGGAGCTGCAGCGGAACCTTAGGACGGCCAACAAGCCCTGATTATGGCAAAATAAGGTTGGTGATGGTGGAGAGTGCGCCAAGGTAGCATTTGGGAGACGAGGAGAGGAATTGCAAGGTGAACCTAGAACTAAGCTAACTCAGAGCCTGAGAAAGAAACCAGGGAGACTGTGAAGGGCCAAGCAGACGGCTCCCTGCTGCTCGGTGCTGGCGTTTCCAACCTGGACACTCCTGGCAGGCAACAATGCAACCTTTCCGCTCTCTGTTAAGTGGGTGAGGATGGACTCTGGTCCCCAGGGAGAAGCAGCTCCGGGAGAGAGGAGGCTGATGCTCCCTATGTCTCTTTCCCCTGTTTTAATTCCCACTGCTCAGGCCACAAACCTCTTTAGCAAGAAGCCTTTCCATTCCTTGTTGGAGAAATGAGCTCAGTGTTCCTACCCACTTCCCTCGGCAGTGGGCTGTTTCTGGAGAAAGAAGTCACGGGGGTTGCTGATGCCTCTGCAATGACCTGGAGAGACTTCTCAACTAGCACCTGTCCCCAAGTGTCCAGAGCAAGCAATGTCTTTCAACCAAAAGATAAAACATATGTGCAGAGAGATCAAAGACCCCCCTGTCGCCAGTTCCCCCAAATGCCCTGGTTTCTGTCTTGGAAGGAGCAAATCAGTTTTTGGTTTGGACAACCAATCGCACCCTCCTCACTGAGAGGTGCTTGCAAACCTCTTGTTGACCTGAATCTCATCTGTGACATGGAGACGACCATTTGTGACCGAGAATGCGCCCATGTCCTGATCAGAGGCCAGGAGAGTGGGGTTCCCCCAGCTGACATTTCGTCACATGCCTCTAAGGTAACTGAAGGTACTAAGGTACTCAGGACCCACAAAGGCCCTACAGACCCAGAATCTGTAGGCTGTCAGCACATTCTAGAAGGCACCCAGTGCAAGAGGCAGGGAGAAGACAGAGGTCGTGTGGTGCCAACCAGAGCTGCAGACTTCAGCTCCCCGCTGGCACTGGGTCCAGCAGCTGCCTGCCCCTCGCTTGTCTGGGATTCTCAAAAACAAAGCAAAATGAAAAAACAGAACAAGTTAAAAAAAAATATTCCTGGGGGGTGGGATGCTCACAGAATTCCCTGTCTGACCACAGCTGGCCAAGGCGTCCTGACACCGTGTGATCCTCACTGTGGCCATCGTCACTATTAATAGTATCATCATCGTAAGGGAGATCAAAATGGGCCACCCCCAAATCCACCCCTGTAGCACAGTCCAGACGCAGGAAGAGCTAGGAAGAGCCACCCTCCAAGTAAGCAATAGCGGCAAAGCGACTTCCTCTGAAGTCCCTGAACCTGCCTTATCCAGGTCCCCCGAGGCTGTCAGGGGATGTCACATGTGTTTCCAAGACTTTTCTCTGCGTAAGAGAACAACCTTTGACCTTTGCTTGTGGTTTATTTTCCTCCGCTGCCTTCCGTGGTCACCTGCGCGGCCGCCCTCCCCGGTGGCCTGAGCCTGCATTTCTCGCTGTAGCTCAGAACACTCCTTCATCTTCAGCCACCTGGCCCCCTCTCTGTCTCGGGCTTGGTGTGGCTCCCGTGTTCCTGAGCACTGTTAACAGATGCGTGTGGTTTTCCTGGGCTCGTTTATTCCCTACATAGTGAACCTGCAGAGGGAAAGCTTGAACCTCCCGAGACTGACACGGGCTTCCACTGGGCCTTTGGCTGGAAACTGGTTCAGAGCTTCCGGAACAAAGAAAAATGATGTGCAGATTCATAGGAAAAGTTACCTTCTTCCAAACTGAACCCAAGTGAACCTACTTTATATGTTCACAGTCGGGTTCGGAAGAGGAATCTCCAGACCAAGGCTGTTCCCTGCCGGTTGCGTGGGAGAGTCCAAAATAGTGATTTCTACACCTGGCTGCACGCGGCTCAGAAGACAGTGTCCAGGCACCTAGTCCACCTTGGGACCCTGATTTAATTGGCCTGGGAAGAGTCCCTGGAAACTGCGCTCTCACAGCCCTTGGGCAATTCTAACGTGCAGCCAGCTTTGAGAACCACAGCTCTAAAACAGCTCCTTCACGGTGCTCCGAAGGTGCCAGGTGCTGATACTCATGTAGCCTTTTCCAACTGATATCCGGCGACAGCTAACCAGACAGCCCTGGCCCCCGGGGATACTGGATATGGCTGAAAATGTAGAGACCCCGGGCAGGTGGGGAAATTTATTTAGCTCAAGCGGTAGCTAAAGCTGACTTTCAAGTTCTCAGAGCTGATGTCTAACAAGGAGCCTGCCTGGGGTGGGGCGGTGTCCTCTGGTGGAAAGGGACGGGTGGAGAGGCTTGTTGGGGAAGCAACAGGTGAAATGGTCGAGGGAACAGGGTCTCTGAATCCCTGCATGCTTCCTATAATAAGGGACCCTGACGTAGCCAGCCCAGCAGAGAGAAACCTGAGCACAAACTGAACCCTCCGTTGCTGCATTAGGTCCTCAGAATCCTTCTGGAGAGGAAGGAAACCCAAGAATTTGCTCACGACTCTAGCCCTAACCTTTACTGGTGTGTAGCTGGCCTGAGCACCGTTTCAACAGATGAATCTTGAGTGCTTCTTCCTTCTGAGTGTTCTTAGTAACATTCCCAGTCCATCAAGGAAATGTTACCCATCTCCACCATTCTCTCCAAGCCAGGTCACCTCTGTGGTCGGTCTCTGCCCTATTTTCCTACAACACCAAGAGCACTGTCTCACACCTTGCTTCATTCTTGGGAGCTGACCTTGATATCACTGTGAAGCAAAGCAGGCTTCTTGTCTTTATGGCCTGTAGGAGATCTAGCGATCGCTCATGGCTGTTTCCTCCCCTTGGCTGTGGTCTCCTTTGGGCTTAGCTGTATCAGTTTCATTCGCCAGCGGGAGGCTTCAGGCAGGATACCGGCAATGTGCGGCTTTTAGGATTCAACTTGCTTTGGTCATAATTCCACTTGCTTTGACATAAACCTGTCCCGGCCTGGTGGCCCCCAAAGGCTGACAGATGTATACAGTCAACCCGAGCCCAGCTACTTGGACTGGAGAGCAGCCTAGGTCAGCTGGAGCCTTGCTGGCCACAGATCTGTGGACATGTGAGTGCTTGCTGCATCCCACTGAGTTCTGGCATGCTTTACTACATAGCATTAATGGGACAGCAGCTATTTAGCGGACCACCCGTTTATCCAAGTGCATGTGTTAGTCAGGTTTTTATCACTGTGACAAAAATCCCTGACAAGAACCACCGAGAGGGCCAAACATTTATTTTGGGTTCACAGTTTTTTCAGAGGCTCAGGTCATTGCTCGAGGCCTCAGGTGAGGCAGGACATCCTAGCGGAAGGACATGGCAGGGGATAGCAGCTCAGCTCATGGTGGCCAGGAAGCAGAGAGAGTGACGAACCAGGGACAAGATCTCGCCCCCAGGGACAGCTTCCTCCAGCCCTGCCCTCCCTGCCTACAGCCACCACTCAGTAGGTCATTTAGAGCATTGGGCCATGAACTGCATGAGTCCCCTGCCGAGGTGACAGCTTTCCTAATGCAACCTTTGCGGCTCTGACACTTGCTGGACTCATGAGCTCTTGGGTGGACCTCTGTGGATCTAAACCCTCACAGTGCCAGCATCTTCCCGTGCTGAGTGAGAATTCTCCGGGGGCACCTCTCACTGCCCTCCACCCTGAACGGTGTCTTCTGATGCCCACTGCCCCGCCTGGCATGTGCACATCTCACTCACCTCTTGTCCTTGACTATGGACGGTCTTGCTGTATGGACAAGGGGCTCGCAGCTCCCTCTCCTAATCTGCCTCCTGCCCAGCTCAAGCATTGGAGCTCCTCTGTTTCACTGTGCTCTTCAAGTGTGTTCAGTGGATGCAGGGACTTCACAACCACTCTGAGCTTTGGGGGCAGATTTTGACCTGTGCGTGGGATCAGATGCATTTCCATTTCTCCAGCCTTCTCCCAGGCACACAGTGGGGAAGCCAGGAAAACCTCATGGTGAATGCACAGATGCAGGAGCCCTGATGTGTGACCCTGGACAAGCATTCCAGATGTGTGACCTTGGGTGACCATCCAGATGTGTGACCTTGGACAAGCATTCCAGACATGTGATGACCTTGGACAAGCATTCCAGACATGTGACCTTGGACGAGCACTCCAGACGTGTGACCTTGGACGAGCACTCCAGACGTGTGACCTTGGACGAGCACTCCAGACGTGTGACCTTGGACGAGCATTCCAGACGTGTGATGACCTTGGGTGAGCATTCCAGATGTGACCTTAGACAAGCATTCCAGACGTGTGACCTTGGACAATGGGACGTGCCATGCCCTGGCTTTCTGGGGAAGCACACATGTAAGTCTCATAAACTTTACTGGTGACACAGACCTCGCCCTAACAATCATCTGACAGCGTTTTCCCGTGTAAGGGATGGGTTCTTACGGAACGCCGGCTCGGGTTTTGCAGACTCCCTGTACCAACAGCCGCCTTTGGTTGCGTTTCCACCACGATTGGGCGAAACCAGGCTACACATAAACACCTGCCGCCAGGTGCGGTCCCAACACGGACGTCGACAGATCTCTCCACTCCCACTGGCGACAATGAAAGAGAACCAAAGACTGTGTCTGCTAGAACCTCGCTTGTTCAGCGGTGTCACGAGCTATTTCTTGGCTGAATCAGATAAAAGATTTTGAATGCTGAAAGCATTGTGTGTTAGCCACCATGTGACGGCAGTAGATGGGACAGAGTGAGGTGCAGCTGGCATTGCTGACATGTCGCGATAATCAGCAAAATGGCAGTCAAGCCCTGATCTGCCAACTTCTGCGATGCAAATGCTCCCGCTGTGACCGCTCTGCAATTTCCAATGTGCTGTCACTAAACGCAGAGCCCAGGAAACCCCTGCAGCAAGCAGCCGCTTCACAGCGTCTCCACCATAACCACCTGACGCAGGTCACTTCAAGAGTGCAGGTGGTGAAATCTTGCAGTGAAACGTGGAAGCAGTGAGCTTCTAGAACTTCTCACCTGTATTAATCACACTGTTTATTTCATTGTGTTTATCTAATATTTAATAATGGCCATGTTCAACCACCTGGTTGCAGAATTCCTGAAAATGTCACAGCGGGCTCTCGTGTGGCCACGTGAGTGACAACACACACCCCTGCCCTGCCTTCACGTAGCTCTCCTCTAATAATCATGAGCTCCATTAAAAGACCAACGCCGTGGGAGAACGGGCTTTAGAGGGATGGGCTTGCTTGACCGGCACAGGAAAGGAGGCAAGCGACCCTTGGGGGTATCCAGGCACAGAACTCATTTGCTGGAAGAGCTGAGCCTGGGGACCTAAGTGCCCCCATTCCCAGCCCCGCAGGGATCTGTAGAAATCTTGGGAAGGGCTACGAAGGGCTGTGGTAGGAGCCTGGGCTGTTTCATGTGGTGAAACCCAACTTCAGAGGTCCACTAAGACCTGGGAAACACTCACACACAAGATCTGCACCTCTGCAAAACACATACGTGTGTGTCTGTATGATACACAGCACAATCCAAAATCACGTCCATTTCAGGAAAAATAAGAGTCCAGCTAAATCCCCCTGTGGGAAGCCGCGGGCTGGAGCCTCCAGAGTCTCCGAGGTGGTGCCTCATTCTTCGTTCTTCTCTGCTGTCTGGAACACTTTGCTTATCCTCCTTTCTGAAAATTTGTGCTTTTTATCTTAATATTTTAATTAGATGCACCTTGCTAGTGGTCAGAATTGCCCTGGAGGAATTTGAGAAATTTAGAGTCCAAGATCCGTCGTAGAGGTTCTGATTCAGTGGGTCTGGGCAGGAGATTGAAAGCGTGACTTGTCAAGAGCTGGTCCAGGTGACAGGTGACAGAGCACTGTGTGGGGAAGTCTGCAGGACAGGGCTGGGGTTGAGGCTGGAGGCACTGTGTGGCAGGAAGGCAGACTGAGCCTCCGTCTGGGATAGTTCGGGAAGAGGACCTCTCCCGCTGTCCCTCCAGGAAGAGAAGGTCTCTGATGCTGTCCCGGGGCCTCACCCTGTCTGCGGAGCAGGAGAAACGCAACCTCATTTCCTTTCTGCGGTGAGCTCTTCTGATTGCAATAAACTCTTAAATTTTCTAACAAGAAAAACGTCGGTTCCCATACCAGTTTGCTCGGACCAGAGGGGCTCTCAAGTCAGACTTCATTCCACGTGTAAGAAAAAAAAACTTGGCTTGAACTTTTTAAATCAGTTTTAAAAAAAATATTAACCTGCCTCCTGGGATCTACCACGCTTTGACGGAATGCAGGGAAGGGGAGGGAGCCCCCGGTATCTAATTTAACACCTGAGCATTCCCAGGGATGATTGCATCGTGGAAGGAGACATATTGAAGATGGTAGAAAAAGGTTTAATAAAAGAGGGAAAATGGAATGGCTATAAAATTCAAATGAGGCTCATTCCCTGGGTTGTAACGAGCTCGGCGCTCAGACCTGGTTAATAGCTTTTCTTAAAAAAAATAATAATAATTTTATTGTAGCTTCTATTTTTCGTCAGTGTAGTTAGAGCTTAATTAATTCCTCCGTAAAGGGGAAAGAGAGGGCAAAATGGCATTTGATCCGAGGCACGTGGAGTGGGCGGGCAAAGTGATTCCATCAGCCACCGCCGTCCTTGCCTTTGCTCCTGGTTGTGGCTTCTGACAGGCAGACAGCTCTGGACGGGGACTCCAACGCTCCCTTTAGGTTAGAGAAGTGGCAGTGCCAGGCTGTGGGCTGGGACCAAATGAACGTGTTTAACTAGAGGCCACGCAATTAAAAAATCAGTAAATAAGTCGGGCACGGTAGTGCACGCCTGTAACCCCTGCAACTTGGGAGGTTGAGGCAGGAGGATTGCAGGTTTGAGGCCAGCCTCAGAAACTTAACAAGGCCCTAAATCTGTTGGCGAGACCCTGACTCAAAATAAAAAAAGATTAAAAAGGGTTCTGTGATATGATGCCCCTGGATTCAATCCCCAGGACCCCCCAAAATAAATAAAAATTTGACAAAATCAGGAAAAGCAAATATAGCAGAGCTGTAGAAGCCCGAAGCATCAGTTCTTCGGCAATGGTGAAGGGCGCTTAAATTTCGGATGGAAAATGTAGTTCAGAGTAGCAGAGGCCCAGCTCCTGCAGGGTGCCGCAAGCGACTTAATAACTCCGCTGTGGGATCGAATCGCAGCTTAGGACTGCAGCTGTGTGGCTTGGGGAACTCTGTGGGCCTTAGTCTCTTCATCGGTGAGGTGAGAACAGCAGGGGTATCCACGCAATGCTGGTCGCGGGCAGGAAACGGGCGTACAGTGCAGGAAGTCACTGAAGGGTGGTGTGGTCTTATTTTTTACTCCTGGTTTCACAAAACAGTTTAGTGGAATTCGTTCTGAGCCATTCCCCACATTAGAA
This sequence comes from Aplodontia rufa, assembly GCA_004027875.1. Lineage (NCBI taxonomy): Eukaryota > Metazoa > Chordata > Mammalia > Rodentia > Aplodontiidae > Aplodontia > Aplodontia rufa. The sequence goes on along the minus strand of PVKS010021514.1, from coordinate 26,412 downwards.
TTAATTACCTTCTGCTTGCAAGGCAATGACTTATTACACCAAGTCTGTTAATGTGACCTCTGGTGGCCCCACAGGCTCAGGAGGAGCCACTGGCACTACAGGTGCACCGGCTAATTAGAGGGAAGTGCTTTGCTCAAGAGTCCTTGAGTTCCCAGGCTGGGGTGCAGGGAACTGCACGGTAGAAGACAGGTGCTGCTGGGACCCGCTGTCTGGCAGAGAGTGATGTGGCGGTAAGGTGAGGGTCACAGAGGGCAGGGAGAGAGACAGCAACAGGCAAGTGCTCAGTCAAGCGCTCCTCGGTCCTCAAGAGCCTGGTGAGCGGCGAGGCCAAGGGCGCAGCTTTCCGCCAGTCCCCCCACGCTTCCAGGTGAAAACTGGAGTCAGCACCTTAGCTCCAGGCCCCCTGTGATGAGCTCGTCCTCTGCCACCTTCCACGTGGGGACGTTCATTTGATCAGGTTCTGGGAGCGCCTCTAGGGTAGGGACAGGTGGTGGCTGCTGTGGGGGGGTGGCTGATGCGTTCTGCTCACCTCCACCCCCTCCATTTCCAGCACAATTTAGTTGAATGAACTAACAGATGAGCACAATGTGAAAACAATAAAGATCTCAGGAAGGAACGGCTGCCCCGGCAATGAGAAACGAGTTTAAGAAGCTGAGATCACGCCCTCCATCTTCAGCCTTTCGCTCGCTCGCGCCTTCTCCCGAACGACTTCCCAGCTGTCCAGGAGACTCTCCCAGACACGGTCACCCTACCCAGACCAAGCGTTCAAAGAAAGAACAGTGGCCTGCATCCACGACTTCGCATCTCCGTGACCCAAATGCCTGGCCAGAGGAAGTTGGAGGAGGAAAAGTTTATTTGGGCTCAGTTTCAGAGGTCTCAGGCCACGGTTGGATGACTCCGTTGCTCTGGGCCCCAGGTGAGGCGGAAGGCCATGGTGGAAGGGTGTGGCAGAGGAAAGCAGCTCACACACAGCAGCCAGGGAGGAGAAGAAGAGCAGAGGAGGGAGGGGAGGAAGAGGAAGGAGGAGGAGAAGAAGGGAGGGGGCCTGGGACGAGATGTAGACCCCAAGGACACACCACCAGTGAATGGATTAATCCGCTGCTGGGTTTACAGCCCCATAGTTAATCATGCCTGAGAGCCCACCTCTATCCCTTGCTCCACTGGGGACTATGCTTTCAAGACATGAGCTTCACATTCCAGATCCAACCATAACAAGGCCATTTTGCAATTCACTAACCAAGAGACCGAGGCTGGAACGTCAGTCCTTCATCATCTTTCTTGAAAATACCCCCGAACGCTAAGGTTCACATGGATCTTCACCCCTCTCCTGTGGCCTCCCGCTGCCTCAGATCAACAATCATGTCAATGGGGGCTCAGAGAAGGACAGGAAGAGGAGAACGAGAGCTACTGGGTTGGCTTCTTGCTTCGGTGGTTCGTGTCCTCCACACCGAGCCCCTTTCCATTAATGACTGCTCAGTTACACGCAGCAGCTATCGAAACGGCTGCTGGAATACGGGAAGGAATGAGCTCCAGAGCTTCACGTTCAGCTCTGCGCATGAATCTTTTGTTTGGAAGCAATGTACAGAGACAGGACAAATTGCTGAGACACAACTGGCATAGCACTGTGTTGCCCAGTGCTATGTTCTTGAAAATCAGTGCCTGTGTTGTGTCTGGTTTTGTGATTGTTAGTTTGGGCTCGTTTTATATTAAAACCAGTTTCTCTTATTCCATCTTGTTTGGCTGGGGTATCAGTGTTAGATCTTCTAAAATTTTTAGAGATGCAAACTCTGAAATACCAGGCATAATTAATGTGGATTAGACACTGCAGAAGAAAAGATAAGTAAAATGGAAGACAAGGAAACAGAAGTAGTCCAAATTGAAACAAAACACAGGGGATTAAAAGAGCATCCGTGAACCGTGAGATATCATCCAGGAGCCTAATATACAGATAACTGGGGTCCCTAACGAGTGAATTGGAAAAAATATTTGAAGAAATGATTCTTGAAGTGTTTCCATCACAAGAAATATGAAGAAAACTAAAACACAGTATAAATGGCTCAAAATCAATGATGAGAATCTTAAAACGTACAGAGAAATAAATCATGTTAAAATGTGACCAACAAAAAGAAGCAGAGTGAAGATCCTGTCTTGGATCGAGGTTCAATGAGATTATTCAGTTTGAGGATTGAAAGAAAAATATGAAAAGAAAAAGGTTATAGAGACCTGTGTGTACGGCATCCTGATGGGATTCCATCCAGGGGACCAATACGCACATGATGGTCATCGCACAGGAGAGGCAGGGACAAAGCACCACTAAGCGTGGGAAGCGGATGACAAGGACCATCCTGAATGCAACAGGAGAGGATCAACGTGTCACATACAAGAGATCCTCGGTAAGACTGATGGTGCATTTCTTACCATAACCACGTGAGCTGGAAGCCACCGGCTGATGTACGGAATTGAAAGAAGACCAAGAATTCTGCACTCAGCAAATTGTCCTCCAAGTGTGAAGGAGAGATGGAGGCTTGCCAGGAGCAACCAATCCGAGAGAACCTGTCCCTGGCAGCCTTGCCCTGCGAGAAATGCTGGAGAGAGTCCTGGAGGCACTGACTCAAATCTCCATGAAGAATAAAGAACATGGGGCCAGGGGCTCTCTGCAACGATGCCAGCATTCTGGATTCAACAGTAAAGATGGTTGAACAATGCCAAATTTATTAAGACCCACCCAACTGTACACTCTAAGGCAGCATTTCATGGTAGGTGAACTGTATTTCAATAGATCTTTCACTTTTTAAAAAAATGAAATCATGAAAAATTAACCTAACAAAAGAAAGAAGAAAATGAACATGATAAATAGATGTAAGGGAAGATGATAGATATTAATCTAAGTATGTTAATAATATTAAATTTAAAAGTTCTAAACACACCTATTAAAAAGCAATAAGGTCAGTATGGGTAATAAAAGCAGGACTTCAGTATATGCTTCCTCTAAGAAATTCAGTTTGCGGGGCTGGAGCGGTTGGTTACTTAGCAGTTACAGCGCTTGCCTGGCACGTGCGAGTATGCGAGTTTGAACCCCAGCACCATGTATATAAGGAAGTTTTGGAGCAATGAAGGCCAGGTGAAAAATGAAATAAAATGGATTCATTCCTTCTCTCTCTCTCTCCCTCTCCCTCTCTCTCTGCCTCTCCCTCTCTCTTTAAAACAAAGAAAAGAAATTCTGTTTTGTTTTCTCAGTGCTGGGGCATGAGTCCAGCACTGCCCACGTACTAGGAAAGCACTCCACCACTGAGCTACACCCCTAGCCCAGGAAATGCACTTTATTTATTTATGGTACTGGGGATTGAACCCAGGGGCACCTAACCACTGAGCCACATCCCCAGCCCTTTTTATTTTTTATTTTGAGACAGGGTCTCACTAAGTTGCTTAGGGCCTCACTGAGTTGCTGAGGCTGGCTTTGAACTTGCGATCCTCCTGCCTCAGCCTCCTGAGCCCCTGGGATTACAGGCGTGCGCCACCATGCCTCTCAAAAGCACTGAAATATAAACATACCTACCAACCAAACATAAAAGGGTAGAAAAGGATGCATCATGCTGACTGTACGTTTAGAAAAGGCTGGAGTTGATGTAGAGAAAGTCGATTTCAGAGCCAAGAACAGAGAAGGTTCCTCCTAACCGCAGAAGGGTCAGTTACTCAAGAGGGTGCACGCATTTATATACTCAATAATACGGCTCCAAAATGCATGAAGCCCAGACTGATAGAAATGCAGAGGGAAAGGATTTCATGATGACCGTCAGCAATTTCAAACTCCCCTCTCGGTCGCTGATAGAATGGGAGATAGCCGGCGAGGATGGAGAAGACTTTCGCAAAACCGAGAATCAGCTCCTCTGACCCAACAGCTCTGGAACACTCCACTCAAAACAGCAAAATGCACATTCTCTACCATGGGCTTTGAATTTCCACACAGTATGCACTGCACCCTGGGCCAGGATCTAAGCACTGTAATAATTAAAAGGTTCAGCACCTTTCTTACTATTATGAATGAAATTAAATTAGAAGTTGCTTACAGAATCCCAGATATCTAGGGAACTCTGGAAAATCAGATAGGCAGAAGCTTTTTTTTTTTTTTTAAGAGAGAAGGACAGTGAGAGACAGAGAGAGAACCAATTTTATTTAGTTTTTCATGTGGCCTTTGTTGCTCTGACACTTAGGTGCTGGGATTCGAATCTGCATCCTCAGGCGTGCCAGGCAAGCGCCCTAACTACTGAACCACCCCGCCAGCCTGTTATGCAGAAATTTAACAGCACACTTCTAAATAACCCATGAATCAAAGAAGCCAAAAAGGAAAATAGTTTTTTTTTAACAAATAAAGTGAAAACACATCAATAGGTGTGGAATGTTATTAGAGCAACACACAGCAGGAGATCCACAGGACTAAATGCCTCCATTCAGAAACTAGGGCCTCACATCAGTGACCTGTTTCCAACTTAAGTAAACAGAAACAAGATCAGGTTAAACTCAGGGTAAGCAGAAACAAGGATATGGTAAATATCAGTGCAGAAGCAAATGAAATACTAAACAGAAATCAATGAATCTAAAAGCTGATCCTCCCAGGTGTACAGTGGCACAGCTTCTAATCCCAGCAGCTGGGGAGGCTGAGGCAGGAGGATCGCAAGTTCAAAGTCAGCCTCAGCAACTTAACCAGGTGCTGACCAACTTAGTGAGACCCTGTCTCAAAATAAAAGCTTAAAAGAACTGGGGATATAACTTGGTGGTTAAGCACCCCTGGATTCAATCTCTAGTACAAAAAAAATAAGAAAAGGTAGTCTTATGAGATCAATACAATTGATCAACATCTCACCAACTGATCAGGAAAAAGAAAATGCCCATTTCGGTAGTGATGGGGGTGACATCAGGACAAACTCCACAGGTGGCCAAAAGGACCGTGGGGGTGGGTGCTGTGCACAGTGGTGTGTCTGCTGATTCAGAAGCAGTGAGATTCACAGGCTCCTTGCAAGCTACAAGGACAGAAGCACACAGGACCTGGGGAGATCACCTGAACAGAGCCTTTGAAAGAACAGGAAATTGTAGATGAAAAACTTCCTGCCAAGAAATCTCTAAGCTCAGATGTCCCCACTGGTGAATTGTCCAACACAGTCTAGAAGCAATGCCATCTCAGCACAGATTCTTCCAGAAATCAAAGAGGAGGGAGCAGCTGCCAATCACAGAGTGAGTCCAGAGCTGCTCTGGTAGCAAAGCTTATGAACGACATCACAGGACAAGGACAGCTACAGAACAGGCTTCCAGCCAACCCCAAGACAGCAGGGACATGTGAGTGTGGAGGAGAGGGACAGACAACAATTCTACAGGACCCGGATGACAGGGCACATTTATCCAGCCAAACCTGCGTTCCACATCCTGCTCTGCCAGCTGTGTGATCTTGGGCAAGGACCTTCACCTCTCTGACCCTCAGATTCCTCATCTATAAAATCAAGGCAGCACCTGCACCTTAGAGGTTTAGAGTGAAGACTCAGGTAGATGATATTCTCACCACACCCTTACACAGTCCCTGGGACACAACAGGCAATTTAATAACTATTCACTGTAGCAAGATAATATTCTTATTAAGATAAGGGAGCCTTATGCCTTTTGTGCTATGAATAAATGTAGCCAGGAGTTATTTTTTGATCAATGAAACAATTTAAAAATTATTATTTTTCTTTGCATTTAAAGGAAGAATTAAAGTCCTCTAGGAATACCTGTACAACCTACCTCTTAAACAGGAAACTGTTGTCATTTTGTTTCTTTATTTTTTTGTTTTCTACCATAGGAAGAGGAAAGATTTTTCTTCTTCAATTCAGCATAAAAATTCCTTTTGGGCTCCTGTATTTCTGCTGGCCAGGAACCTGATTTCCCCATGCAGCGGTCACTCCACCTAAGCTGAGAGAGTCCAAAGAAGTGTCACTTGCTGGGGTGCACTGGGGTCCCCGAGGCCTTGTGACTGATGCTCTGTCGGGAGAGGAAGCCTGTTTGGAGGAGAGCTAGTATGGCCCTCCCCAGGGCCTGGGAGAAAAAGCCAAGGAATGGCTCTGAGTGCTTCTCCTTGCTGACTCCTTTGCTCCAGGCAATCAGGAACACCTACTGCCATAAGGGTGGCACGCTAAGACCAGGCGCCAGCGTGGACTTGGCCACCTCGGCGCCCTCTGGCCCACGGCAGGGGCACCCTGCTTGTTAGTTTTACCTCAGAGGCAATAGGATGGACCCGGAGGAAGTTCTGTGTATGAGCGCAGACGAGGCCAGAGGAAGTGACAGTCGACTCCTTGCATTTGAAGCTTTGGAACCACAAAGACCCTGTCTGCTTATTAACGTGCCTCAGTTATGGTCCCCGACCTCCTGCAGAGAGCGCCCTGTAAATCGGTAGAGAAGGACGCGAAACTTACTGCCATCGTTTCTCCCTCCTCTTTGGACCTAAGCCAGGGTTTTCTCCACTGCAGTGGCATTGATATTTTGGACCGGAACATTCTCAGGTGCATCTGTGGGCCGTTGAGCTCTGTCCCTGGCCTTGACCGATGAGATGCCGCGATTGGAATGCCTCCAAGTGCTGCCCAGGGTCCCCGGGCAGTTAGAAAACCCCGTGCATGCACACCGGCCGGGGCCTCGCTCCCTGGAGCCTCCGTGTCCCTAGCTTGTAACATAAGGAGAGGGAAATACAATCATAAGGTTTGCACAGCAAATCAGCGGATGATGAGGGGCAGAATTGGGTTTGGAAACGTGGCCTGGGCACACAGCTGCGTCTTCTGAAAAGTCAGACATTGTCCCAGCCAAGATTAAAGCACCAGTTATTTCTGTGGAAAGCAGAAAGAAGTTTGTCCTGTTTGGAGAGAACAGCTCCAAGCACCCTCTAAGCACCCTCTTTCCCTCACCCATGCAGACGCAGGAAGGACAGATGGAAGCACACACAGGTGTACATCAGCCTGAAAGGCACTGTGCTCCCTCCTAGTGACCATGACCCTGAGTGACCAGCAACTCTAGGAAGGGGCCAGCCAGAGAAACCAACTTGGAGGAAGGACACTGCTAAGTCCCCTCCTCCTCAAAAGTTGTCACCGTGGATCTGCGATGGAGCAGAGGCAGGAGCTGAGACCCAGCAACACACACCAGCGATGGGGACAGCACAGAGCCCTGGTGGGCTGAACGGGGCCCTCCCAGAGTGTCAGGTCCTCCTCTGTGGATGCAAACGAGACCGCACAGGTGAGATCAGGCAGAAATCTTGGCGCACGGATTATCCTGGATCATGGGCAGGCTAACGTAATCACGGGATTCTTATAGGAGCGATGCAGGAGAAACCAGAGTTAGAAAGGAATTCAGCAGTGGGAGCAGAGGGAGAGAGAGGTGAAGGTGCCTTGTGGCTGGCTTGGGGGTGGATCGCATCGTGAACAGAGAAGCGGAGGTGGCCCCTGGGAGCTGGAAAGGGCAAGGAACCCATTCTCTCTGGAGCCTCCAGGAAGAGGGGTGGAGACACCGATCTGTGAGATATCAAGCTGGTGTTGTTTGGAGCTGCTAATTGTTTCAGCCACCTTAGGACACAGACACGGGACCTCCTGGGACCTCCGTGGTCCAGGGTTGGAGACCCAGCTTTTTTTTGCCAGGTAGCTGGGGTCCTCAGCATCCCAAAGCGTCAGTTTACTCCTCTGTAATGTAGTCGTCACCAGGACCCTTCTGCCCTGCCCCGTGTGCCCTGCCCTCCTTCACTCTGAATGCACCAGCTCTCAAGAGGGGCACGGGGTGAGAGAGCTCGGGGTTGCGGAGGCGTCCTCTGCCTCCGTGGCACAATGGGTGTGAGGACCGCTTTTGGTCTTTGACCCGGGCTCTGGGCACACAGCTTCAAGTCTCTGGACATCCCTGAGCGACGGGAGCACTGAGCCTCCCTCGCCCACACTGAGCCCTGCGCGTTTCATCTTTGCACCCTTTATTTATTTATTTTTTTTAAAGAGAGAAGGACAGTGAGAGAGAGAATCAGTTTTATTGAGTTTTTCATGTGGCTTTCGTTGCTCTGACACTTAGTTGTGCACGTGGTGCTGGGGTTTGAACCCGTGTACTCATGCATGCCGGGCAAGCGCCGTAACCACTGAGCCACCGCTCCAGCTCCCATTGCATCCTTTATAATAAAACAATAATTATAAGAAAAATGTCTCCTCCATGTCCATGGGTTCCACTCCCACAGATTCAACCAACCATAAGTCCAAAATATTTGGAAAAAAGAACAGGATCTGTAGTAAATGCAGATTTTTTTATTTTGATATTATTTCCTAAATAATGCAATACAGTAGCTATTCGCATGGCATGTGCATTGGGTGTTATTAGTAACCTAGAGATGATTAAAAGTGCACGGGGAATGTGCGAGGGTTGAATGCGAATTCTGTGCCAATTCTGTGGATAATCGTTCGGCTGAGCTCTGAGCGCCGTTCTAGCACAATAGGAAATTCGAGGATGGTCCTGAGAATCACATCTGTAACCAAGCTGGCCAAGCAGAGGGAGGGCCGTCTGAGCTACCGAGATGCTGAGCACGCACAGGAAGTGTGGCACCAAGTCCAGCTGTTCGGTGCTGGGGTTTAACTGGTGTCAGGGGTGGTGCTAGTGGATTGCCCTGAACCGCTTCATGGCCAGGGGAGGTCATGTACCCTGGTAGCCTGGCTTCCCTTGGCTAAGTGAGGCTCTTGGGTGCAAACCTGTTTTCCCCAACGTATATAATAAGTTCACATAAATGTGAGACCCAGAGGCCCCTTCAAATCTCCCTTCCCCTTGCATTTGAGAAGCCCCTGTGATCAGGAAAGCCACTGGCCCAGGTAACCCAAGACCCCTTCTCTATCGCAAGAAATTCTCCTGATCATTTGCAAAGCCTAATAAAGAGATCTGATGTCCCCAAGGCTCCGAAGGCCTCTCCAGGGACCTGTCACCATCACCAGAATGTGGAGGATTAATTAACAACTTGCCTGTTCGCCCAGATGGAAATGAGCCCTCGCTCTTACCAAGGTCCCCAAGCCAGGACCTAAGCTCAAATGTGTGGCCACCAGGCTCAGCTCCTTGTTATCATTAATAAAACAACCTCCCTCCCTCCCTCTCCCCGCCCGGCACAAGGCAGCGGGAGACACTGGCCCTGCCTTGGGAATCTCGGGTTTATAACAGTTCTCCACTTTCATTCATTCGAGAATGGAATTAGCTTCCCCTTTGCCGCCCCAGCTTCGAAGAGCATCTCGCAGCCGTGGTGCCCCACACTACTGAATAGTTGTCAGAACATCTGATAATCTGATTCCGAGCGATGTTTGAGTTGTTGCTAAGCGTTTTAGCCAGCCACGGGAACCCTGCGAACGCGTGGCCGGACGCTTTAACCACCAACTCCAAAGAAGTCAACGGCGGGTGTCGCGCCCGTAATGAGAAGACTGGATTATTTTTAAAGTGATTTTGTTTCAATGGGGAAACTGGATTCCATTTAAAGATACTCCCAGCTCTGGCCAAACTAACATCTTTAGATTCTCACCTGAAACTCTGTAAAATCAGATGCAGAAAAGCAAGATGGAAATTTCCAAGTCCCAACATTGCATCCTGACATCCTCTGTCGTTCATCCTTGTGGACAAGACCTGCCAAGAGTTGTGGAGTGGAGGGTGAAAGTGGATGGTCTGGATCTAAAAGACTGGGATTCTCAGCTCAGTGACTTGGGAAATTTACATAAAAATTGCATATTGCTGTGTCTGGCCCTAGAAAATCAAGAATCATATGATGCCAGTGATGATAGAAACATGGAAGGGATTACCTTAGATCAGGGTTTCTCGGCCTTGGTGAAATTGAGGGCTGGTTCAGACTGGGTTTTGAGGGGGCTATCCTGTGTCCCCAGCCACCACCCACCAATTACCAGCAGCAAATCCCCAGAGTGACAATCAAAATTGTGTCCAAACATTGCCAAATATCCCTTGGAGGGCAAAATCGGCTCTGATCAGGAACCACTGTTTTATTTAGAAATAAAGCTGAGATCCTTCCTGCAGCTTGAGCTTCTCTCGTAACACCGGGCTGAGGGCTCAGCCTTGAGTCTCTGTGGCTCCGTTCATGATCTGACTCTGGAGGACATTGGAGCAGGGTGGATTCTGGTGGCTGCTGTGGCATCTGACAGCCTGAGCTTTCCGTGCTATGAATTCAGAAAGGTCAAGGCGGCCCCCAACTTGCTGGAGGCAGGAGAGGGTCTCTTCAGGGACCAGCGAGGCTGCCAAGGCAGTGTCCTTTCATCAGCTCTTCCACATGTCCGTGAACAATCGCTGTCTAGTAAATACCAAGGGCTGTTCTTGGTGTCGGGGATATAATGACTAAGCACTGGTATCTGCATTCTAGAAGTTACAGGTGGCAGGGAACACATATAAGAGAAAGCAGTCGGGAAAGACTTTGTTCACAGTGCAGTGGGGGAGGGTTGGGAACAGAGTCCTTGATGTGACCTCGATTTTGGGAAGCTAGGCCTTGGCGTTGCCTTCCCGAGTCCCCTGTAGTCAGCTTTTCATGGTTGTGCCCAGAATACCTAACAAAAACAATTTGGAGAAGGAAGAATTTATTTGGGCTCCCTGTTTCAGAGGCTCAGTCCCCAGCTGGCCGACTTCATAGCTCTGGGCATGGTGAGGCAGCACAGCGTGTGGAAGGACGTAGGGACACCAGGAGACAGCTCTGCTCACCGTGGACAAGGACACCGCTCCGCGACCGGCTCCCCCAGGCCCAGCCCGCCTGCCTGCAGTTACTGCCCCGTTAATCCCATCAGTGATTGGACTCGGTGACTGGGTTAAGGCGCCCATCACCCAATCACTGCACCTCTGAACATTATTTCCTGTCTCACACAGGAGTTTTTTGGGGGACACCTCATATCCCAACCACAGCCTGGTGGCGAGACTTCATCTCCTACTTGCCCTCTTCATTTGAGAGAGCTCAAACGCAGAGAAGGGAGCAGAATTAATTGCGATTTTCTGCACATCCTGTCTCCTTTGGCAGGCCGGGGACTACAACAGAGTGAACTTGGTCAGCCCAACATCTTTTTATTTTATTTTATTTGTACCAGGAACTGAATCCAGGGGTGCTTAACCACTGAGCAACAACCCGGCCCTTTTTTAAAAAAATTTTTTATTTTGAGACAGGGTCTCGCTAAATTGCTGAGGCTGCCTTTGAACTTGCAATCCTCCTACCTCAGCCTCCCAAGAAGCTGGGATTACAGGTATGCACCCTATGCCCAGCCAGCCAAATGTTTTATGGTTGCTCAGCGTCTGGTAGGGCCTCCTGCCATGCGTGTGTGGGCACCAGGGACTACATTTCGAGGAGAGTGTATCTCTCAGCAGGAGAGGTCAAGTGCTCCAGCTGATCCACAGGCCTGCAGCCTGTCAGTAGGCCGCGTGCTCTCCAGCACAAGCATTCATTGAAGAGTGCGATCAATGTTGCTATGTTAAGAGGGTGTCGGTGGGGGCGGGAGCAGTGGCTCAGCGGTTACAGTGCTTACCTGGCATGCACAGGGACGCCAGTTTGAACCCCGCAGCACATTCACAATGAAGTGTCAGAGCAACAACATCCACATGAAAAAACTGAATAAAATTGATTCTCTCTCTCTCTCTCTCTTAAAAAAAAAGTGTATCAGTGGCAGGAAGGGGCAACTTTGCCCCACACCAAACCCAGAAAATGATAGATATTATCTAACTAGTGTTTGGTGTTTGAAATGAATCAATAAGGGGGAAATGAACAAAACTTGAGATGATAAAAGATTCTTTTTTTTTTTTTTTTTAGTTCCTGGGATTGAACCTGGGAACACTTAATATCTGAGCCAAATCTCCAACCTTTTCTTTTTTTTTTTAATTTTAATTTTTTTACTTTGAGACACGGCCTCGCTAAGTTGCTAAGGCTGACCTTGGAGTTGCGATCCTCCTGCCTCAGCCTCCCGAGCTGCTGGGATTGCAGGTGTGCTCCACCACGCCCAGCTAAGAGAGTCTTCTCGTGTCCATCCCCAGAAGAGAGGTGTGATATTCACTGCGGTTTTGTCTGTCCAGCCTGGCTCTTTCTGGAAATTGGTTTTTCACCCACCACTCGGTTTAGTTTTCTTTTCAAGGGTCATTCCTCCAAATGGCCCTGTGTCTCTGCTTGTTGCTGACGGGTCCAGGAGGGGGCACCCAACCCAGCGGGGATGGCTGCACACTGCTGTGTGCTGGAAACAGCTGGCCAGCCCCAGGACGGGCACCTGACCAACCTAAGCTGTGTGACCCTTTGGTAGGAATTTTGGACTTTGAGAACTCAACACCCCTCTGAGGTCTGACCTCGTAAGTGGGGAACACAGCAGCTGCTAGTGGGGGTGGGACATCTGGCTATGTCATCAAAGTAGAATGAGGAAGCAGACGACTGCCACAGAGATGGAAAGGGGACCCCGATTTGTGGTTTCAGGGTTCTCAAGTCTCATCTGCATTCTTGCTTTTTCTTTGGCTTGCTAGTTCGATTCTTCTGTGAGATTTTTCAGTGTCCCATCATTTCACTGCATCCTAAAGCTATTTTTCTTAAGAGAGAGGGACAGTTGAGAGAGAGAGGAAGTCAATTTTATTTTTTAGTTTTTCCCGTGGTCTTCGTTGCTCAGACACTTCGTTGCGTACGTGGTGCTGGGGTTCGAACCTGCCAGGCAAGCACCGCAACCGCTGAGCCACCACTCCAGCCTTCCTTGAGCTACTTTGAGTCGCATCCCTGTTGCTTGCATCTAGAGTCCCAGCCGAGGTCTCGGGCCGAGCGTCAACGCAGGTTGATTGACATGGGCCGTCACTTCTGAGGACAGTGCCGGGGAGACACACCTCGATGTTGTAAATCATCACCTCAAGGCCCTCGGTCTGGAATAAGGTGGCATCCTCCTTCCAACGCATTCAGTGTGCCTGCGTAGGAGCAATAGATCAGAAGCTGCTTTGTAACAAAGATGCAACATTTTAGATTAACGGGAGAGAAGAGTGGTCTGTTGACCTGCTACCGGTGGTCTGCTGTGTAGTTATTAAAATATTTCTATCGCCTGGAGTTCTGCATTTTTCCTCCACCCTGCGAACATTCCTCTAAAGCTCCTAAGCAAATGGGAAGCCTCCAACCAAGCCTTCCCTAGCTCTGCCGTCGTGAATTCCTGCTGCCTTGCGGAAGCGGCTGTGAATGATCAGCCTGAGCTCTCCTCTGCAGCGTGAAGGGCTTGCATTTAAGGGAGGAGGGGAGAGCAGCCTCCATCCGCTGCCCAGCGCTCTCCTGGGCGCTGTCCGGTGCTGGCTGCGGGCTGACTCTCGCAGATGCGCAGGCAGAGTGGACATCCCCACCCGGGACGCAGGCAATGGAGTGAGGGCGCTTGAGGAAGGCGTCGGGAGCAATCCAACTCCACGACTGGTTTTTCTTTCCCGGTTGAGATTCTTCCGGGACACGGGTGACTACATAGGAGAAGGGCTTGATTTCCCAGAGTCAAAGGGAGCCCCAGACTCCTCAACCAGGCTCTTCCGCCTGCAGCGCCGGCGCCTGCGGGCAAGGCGGGGTCCAGGCGGGTGAACAGAACACCCAACAGCATGGCGAGGCCCTTTCCACCCTCTTTCCAACACGGGCTTCCATGCCACACTGCTCGCTGGGTTATAAAGTAGGTCACATGCTCTCCGACGCAACCTCAGTCTCTGGCTCCTTGTCCCCGTTGAGCAATCTCACATTTCCTCCTCCCTGCTCAAACCCGGGGGAGCACCGTCTGGCTTCTCCACGCACATTTCTATTCTGCAGCCCTGGGAAGCAATGAGATCTGAAATTGTTTAAACATGTGCCTCAGGATGGTGTTGCTACTTGGCTTAAAACCTTTCCTGACTGCACTTGGCCCAGCCTGGCGTTAGGGACAAAACCTTCTCTCCTTGTCTCAGCCCTCAGGGCCACTGAGGGCTTCCTCCGCCTCGTTCTCTCCGCTCTCTTTCGCTCCAGGTCCATTTCCCTGGCTCCCGCTCCTCCACTCTCTCTCCGCCCACCCTCTTCCCCCGAGGGTCCAGCTTCAGGGTGTTTGCTGAACCCTGATACAAAGTCGCGCCCCTGCTCTGTGCCCCACAGCCCCACAAGCGTCTCTTGCTCAGCGTCTCTCTTGCTAAGCTGCAGGAGGAGCAGGGCATGGCTGGCACCTGGCACTTCAGCCACCTGGCTCTTCTTCCTGCAGAGAATCTCGGGCATTTGATGTTTTATTCCCATCCCCTGCACCCCCAGGTTTTCCATAGCCTTTCGCTCCAGGTCTCTCCCGGTGCAGCTTCCTTCACCCTCTGTTTTGAACTGGACGCTTGCTCGCTCTCATTAACTTCTTATCACCTCTGCCCATCACAGCAAAATCTATCCAGAGCTCTTCAAATGTGCTTCCAGCTTAGGCTTCTGGTTTTAAAAGCGAGATTTCCTCTGAGCTCCGTCTAGCAGGAGTCTGTTTTCCTTCCTTCCTTCCTTTTACTTTTTTTCCATTTCTTCCATCCTTTTCTCCCTCCTTCCTGCCTCCTTTCCTCCCCCTCACCCTTGGTCTCTTCGTCCCTCGCTTACATTCAAGAGATATTGGGGCTGGAGCGGTGGCTCGGTGGTTACAGTGCTTGCCTGGCATGTTCAAGGACCCGGGTTCAAACCCCAGCACCACACACACAAAACTAAGTGTCAGAGAAACAAAAACCAGATGAAAAAATATATAAAATTGACTCTCTCATTCCTTCTCTTTCTATCACTGGAAAAAAAAAAAAGATGTTGATGGAGTGGATTTGACAATCTAGCTGTCCCTTGTGCTTTTGGCCTCTAGATGCTTGGTGGAACCATCTGAACTGGAACTTCTCTCCCCGTCTGAGACCGTGCTTGAAATGCTGCTGATGGTTAGAGTGACTGCTCGAGAAGCCCAAATCAGTCTCTAATCCCCACGCCAAATAAACACCACCAGAAGCTGCCTGTTTGTCCCAGCCAGCGTGGCCGCCCCCGAAATCCCAGGCTTCTCTGTGTCTTTGGAACAAGCTCTGACTTGTGGCGTACAATTTGTATACGTTGGAAAGGTGCTTGTGGAAGAAATCTGCCTTACTTATTGTCTTCCCCCCAGCACTTTGGATGCATCCTTCTGGTTACTTAGTGAAGGAAAAACACAACAAAACAGAAATCTTCTCAAACTAGCATGCAAGGGCTTCCTTGAAGGGGGCTGGTGACGGATGGTGAATCTTCCTACCAGCCCGGGGTCCATCTCCTAGGAGTAGTGGCTCATTGTTCCTTTGGGACACATCTGTTTCTTTTGGTCCTCCTGGGGTCTGAGGGCTCCTCAGAGTGAGTTCTGAAGGTGGATGGCTTAGTCAGCAGGGGCCCAGAGCATCGTGATTCACAGGTGAAGATGTGACCCAAACCACCCGGTGAGCATCAGCCACTGCAGTGTTTCCAACCCTGCTGGGAAGGCAGGCTGCTTTCTCCATTGCAGACACTAAGCCAGAATTCCTGGGGACCTTGAGGGAGCACCTGAGAACAGAGTCATCCCAGAGGAATGTGAACGGGGGACATGGAGAAGGAGAACCCAGACGGCACCCATCAGGCCCCTGCAGCCATTGTGCCCGGGGTTGTGCCTCTCTGTAACCAAGAGACTACCTTGGCAGTGAGCCGGCTTGCATCGCGTGGGTTCTTTAGGGTGCTGGCTCACATGCTGGGCAGCCTCATGAACTCAAGGGCAGGTCGTATCTCCCAGGTGGGTGGACCTGCAAATTCAAGCATCCAGGTTCACATGGCCCTTTCAGGCTGTGGCTGGAGGGGAGGGGGCCACGTGTCTCCTCTCTCTCCCTGGGTGCTTCTCCTCTTGCTGTTTCTGCCTCGGCATCATGTGGCTGCCTCGTCAAGCACCGCAGTATCTGCATAGAGCTCCTGACCCGTGTTTTCCATCCCTGGGTGATGCGCTTCTTGTCCCAATCTGATTTAGATTGGCCCAACCTGTAGTTAAGAGAGAGAATTCAAAGGGTCTCGTTGAAGACTCAGCCGGCCCTGCGGACGCCCTCTGAGAGACCTGGTGTGGCCGCTGCACGCGAGAGGTGAACTCCCCGTTTACGCGGACAACTCCTACTTGCTGTTTAATAAGTACGGGTGGAAACAACATGGAGATGCAGCTGCTCCGGCTCCAGAGCCCCAGCCAAGCCTCCAGCTGGATTATGGTGGCCATGCCAGCACAAGCCAGCACTGTGGTCTGACACTTTTATCGTTTTCCGTGGGCTGGAGTGATGAATCCAGGGTAAAACCCAATTATATCTTCATCTTGCGTTATCTGAGATGGGAGTCCCTCCCCATCCTTGGAGAGGAGCAGATCAGCCGGCAGGGGTCCCAGCCACGGTGGAGGCAGGGTCTGAGCTGATCACCCCTCCTTCCCTCGTGGGGATGCACAGGGCCATTCGTTGGGGATGAACGCACCGTATCCTGCTCATGGTCTGCTGGTCTCATCTCTTCCCTCGAAAGGCAGTAAACGACTTCAGACTGACAGAGCCCCGGGGGTTTAGCTGGGAGAGCCCCATAGAGATCCTCTAGGTACAAAGACTCCTGAGCGGGTGTCCGGGCCCCCGTTGGAGTCAGGAAGGTCAAAGGCACAAAACTCCAAGAAGCCCCTCCCAGCTTCACCTAGCAGCCCTGCTTCCTTTCACTGTGTAGACTCGGTTTCATTTGGTTCGGGATGTGTCCCCCAGAGGTTCCTGTTTTGGAAACTTGGTCCCCAAGTTGGCAGGACTGAGAGTTGATGGGACCTTTTAAAGAAGGGGCCAAGGGGGAGATGACTGGGTCACAAGGGACATTGCCCTGGGAAGGGACGGATGCTGGTCTTGAGGAGTCAATTCCTGTGACAGTGGGTCATTGTCACAGAGCAAGCCTGGCCCCTGGATCCACCCTGACTTCCCATCTCACCCTGCCATCTTGCCCTGTTGTGTGCGCTTCCTGATGCCATGTGACATGCTGTAATGCAGCCTTGGGGGCCCTCATCAGAGCCTGAAGAAAGGAGACCTCCTGATCTTGGCCTTTCAGCCTCTTCAACTATGAGATATATAAACCTCTTTTCTTTTTCAAGTACCCGTCATTGGGTATTTTGTCATAGTAACACAAAACAGACTCATACAGAGTACTACTGCCTTAAAAAAAAATCCACAGAGACAGAAAGCAAACTAGTGGACACCTGGAATAAGGGGAATGGGGTGTGATTACTTAGAAGGTCCAGGGTCTCCTTGGGCAGTGATAAAATATCTTGGCACTAGATAGAGACGCTGTTTGTACAACACTGTGAGTAAAGTAAATGTCACCGATCCGTGTACTAAGAGGTTAATTTATGTTGTATGGATTTACTTCAATTCAAAAAAGCAGAAGCTATCAGTTCCAGTTGGCTGTGTTAGAAATCACTTGTTAACTTAGGTGACTCACTTTACCACTCGCATCCTGCTCCAGTTTTGTGACCTGAAACGTGTCTAACCAGGGGCACGAGGTAAGGTTTAAACGAGGAAATGGCTGTGAAGTCCCAGGTATTGAACAGCACGCAGTACCTGTGAGCTCTCCCTCCGCACCCCTTTTAGGATGATGGCCTGATTGGACAGATCGCGGGGGACATCCGTGGGAGCCTAGCAGGGACAGAGGGGACGCCAGTCTTTTATTCCCCCTTGGCACTGAGAATGTTGCTTTCTCTTTTTTTCCCCTTCTTCCAGTCTCTCTCTGGGAGTCCAGTGTGTCTGGGCCCAATTCCCCGTCCCCAGGCTGCTTCCGAGACTCGTGATGGAGGGGTGCACAGCCCAGGATGCATTGCAGGCCTCTGAAGTCAATCCCTGCGCAGAGACTACCCCGGAGGTGAGTGATTGCTGGCAGGGATAGCTGGCTGAAACGGGCTGATGAATTGGGACCCGAGCCGTCACAGCAGAGATTGCAATGCGGTTAGGAGACCAGATTAGATTTTTCTGGACTGCAGTCGGGCTGCAATCATCTGGTTATGGCAGCTTGTTTATTGTTTGGGTTCCGAATTATTTTCTCTGTGCAGGGTGCATACAAATTAACTGCTGCGAACACTACAATAATTTGGGTGGCAGACGTTTAATCCCACTACCGTCCCCCGTTAATTAGTGGAATGGGTCGCCCTAGGGGGATGCCTTTCCCCCATTGTTCAGGAATGCTTTATCATGGTGGAAATTTCACACCCAGCAATTTGCTAATGAAAATGTCATTTTCCTGCTGCGCTTACCTGAAGTCCTGTTTATCTTACCACTGCCACTAGAGATAGAATTGCTGTCAGATTTACTACAAAACCCAGAATTGATTTTTAATTAGGGTTTCTAGAACTAAAGGTTAAAGAAATAGAGCTGCGGTTCTCCCATTCAGCATCCCAGGATTGTGGCTGCTGCTTGAGATGTGTTCTCCAAGCATGGTCATTTGCACCAAGGGTACCCGGTGGTTAACCCTTCACACCTTCGTTGGAAGAGGAAGGGGACAGGAGACTCTCTGTCCCTGCAATCCCTTTTGCAAGCTGGGAGTGTCAGAGTGTCAAAATAGAATAGATTGCTTTGGTTTTGTAACAAGGGTCGCTAAAATTGCAATCTTACCTACACAGACTACTCGGAGGATACTCCGATAACCTCACGCGGGCATTTCATATACAGGCAATTACAGGGAGATAGATTAGAGTGTCCAGAAGAATCATAACTTCCCTGTGCCTGATTTATAAGCCATATCCTTATTTTTTCATAATACCATTTATAATATCAGCACCATCTAGACAGCTGTCTGTGGGAGTTGATTTCTTCAAAGCATATGCTGGCATTCAGCTGCTTTGGGAGACAAGATACTGGAGGCAGATTCCCAGGTCAGGCTTTGGTTTGCATCCCAACTCTACCACTCACAAGCTGTGTGGTGGTGGGGAAGTGGCTTACCCTCTCTGAGCTTCAGTTTCCCCTTCTGCAAACACAGGGTTGTGATAGTTCCTACGCTGTACGATTGCTGTGTGGGGCGAGTGAATGGACTCTCAGGAATGGACTCACACTGGACGTGCATCCAGGTGGCTTTCAATAGGTGTTGTAATCAGCAGGGCAGGTGGCAGGGCGGCCATGCTCACCATGCATTCGCGCATTCTCCCGTGTCTGCTTGCTAGACACCCACCCTAAGGCCGCTTTCAGATACAGACGCTACTTTCTTTGCCATTATGGGGGAAATATTTGCTTTGCCTCTCTTCCTCTCACTCTCGTATTCTCCAGCTCCTTTGCTGTGGCTGGGCCCGGTGCCCGCTTGTCTTTCTCTCTCTCCAAAGCCTGGGGCCTCTGCTTCCCTTCCCTTAGTCCCCAGCCCAGCGAGGGCGAGAGGCTGAGGGACACAGAGGATGTGTAGCAGCCTCAGCACCGTGGGTTTGAAGGCCCCGATGTCCTGGAGCAGCAGAAACAGCAGAAGGATCTCGCACTGAGCTCTGGCTGGCCTCCCGGGGAGCCATGACCTGCCCTCCTGAGAAGTCCCCAGAAGCCCTTTACGCCTTAGAGGAAGGAGATTACGGGAAGGAAGCACAGAGTGGCTCAAAGCAGTATTTTGGTACTGAAGGATTCTTAAAATAGCACCCTCATGCTCTGCCCTGGGCGGGAGGGCCCAGAGAGAGCGGGCAGGGCCTCTGGACAAGCCAGGTGATTGCCGGGCTTTCTCTCCCTGATGGGCGAGAGGGCTCTCGGCAAGAAGTGGCCGCGCTCCAGCTGATGGGCAGCGGGGGAAGAGCACCCTCCCGAGGAGCAGTGCCAGCCAGGCCCAGCGGCAGAGGAAGGGAAGGGGGATAAGCTGCTGTCGTCCCTCCCACCCGCACTGGGGCCCCGAGACAATTCACAGGGGGCAAAAGAGGCAGGCGAGACTGCTGCTGTTGATCAGCCCCTTGAATCCCAGCAGAGGACCCTGACCCGCAGCCCTCTTGGCCAGCGAGGACAAGGAGAGTCCCCACGGGAATCCCGAGGAGGGACCTTGAGCTGCATCTTCAATGCCCACGATCCACACATATATTCTCCGTGGCGGACTCTTTCTTTTTTTAACCATATATTATTATTATACATCTTGTTCATATTCCACCCAATTTTTAAGTTAACAATGCATAAATACATGAGGCTACACATTCATGCAATATTTTGACACGTGTGTGCATTACGAGATCCAACTGAACACATCTATCTCCTAAGACATTTATAAATTTTTTCAGCTCTTTTCTATTAAGAAATTTATTTGTTGAACAATCAAACATGCTTCTAATGAAAAAATATATATAGAAAATCTGAATATTAGAATTACTCCCCAAGAACCCCCTCAATTATCCACCCTTATCCTTCCCCCTCCCTCCTTCCCGATACATCTCTACGAATGCTTTAGGTTGTGTGTCACTACACCTTTTCCAGATTTAAAACATGAGAATTGACCTCCTTTCTCAATGGTCAGAGTCTAGCTCCAGCCTCCACAGATGAGTGGAGACATTTGACCCTTGGTTCTCTGGGTTAAGCTGATTTCACTTAGCATAATTTCTTCCATAGCCATCCATTTACCTTCAAAGGCTGCAATATCATTGTTTCTAATTGCTGTGTAAAATTCCATGGTATATATGCACCATAGTTTTTGGATCCATTCATCCAGTGAGGGACATCTGGGTTGTTTCCATAATTTAGCTATTGTAAATTGAGCTGCTATGAACATAGATATTGCTGTGTCACTATAATGTGCTGATTCTAAATCCCCTGGAAAAATACCCAGGAGTGGAATAGCAGGATCGTATGGTGGGCTCATCCCTAGTTTTTGGAGGATTCTCTATGCTGCTGTCCAGAGGGGCTGAACCAGCCTGCAGCTCCACCGACTGTATGCTAGTGTGCCTGTCTCTCCACAGCCCCTCCAGCATCTATTATTGTTTATTTTCTTCATTTTTGGCAATCTGACTGGCGTGAGGTGGTATCTTAATAACTTTAATGGTGAAAACATTCAACACCCTTTCCTCTGGGACTCTGAGACGCACACAGTTGATTGCTAGCTATGGGTGCTTGCCTACTGTGCAGCAGCACTGCAGGAATTCCTACCGCTGCTCACCTACAACACAGGACCACATTGATCAGCCTTTCTCTGCCCATCCTCTCCCAGTCTCTGGTAACTTCCATTCCACCCTCTACCCCACTAAGATCTAGCATTTTATATTCCACAGATGAGCAAGATCAGGTGGTACCTGTTTCCTGTGCTTGGCTTATTTCACACAACATAATGATCTCCAGTTCCATTGCACCGTACCAGTTACAGGCGGGACTGACTTCTTTTTATGGCTGAATAGTATTCCACTGTATATATGTACTACATTTCCTTGATTCAGTCATCCATTAACGAGCGCTTTCTTTCTCTCTGTTTCTCATCTACTGTAAATAGTGTAGACATGGGAATGCAGAATCTCTTGGATGCACTAACTTCATTTCCTTTGAACATATATCGGGGAATAGGATTGTTATAAAGCATAATAATTATATTTTTAATTTTTTGAGAAATATCCTTACTATTTTCCATAATATCTATATTAATTTAGATTCTTCCAATCGTATGCAAAGATTCTTCTTTATTGTTTTTTTGGTACTGGGCATTGAATCTGGGGCATGTAACCACTGAGCCACATCCCCAGCCCTTTTGATTTTTTATTTTGAGACAGAGTCTCAATAAGTCACTTAAGCCCTTGCTAAGTTGCTGAGGCTGGCTTTGAACTTACGATCCTCCTGCCTCAGCCTCCCGAGCTGCTGGGATCACAGGCATGTGCCACCATGGCTGTTTTTGGTTTGATGGCGGTCAGTCTAATCCTAACTGGGGTGACCTGAGACCTCATTGAAGTTTCAATTTTGCATATCTCTGATGACCACGGATGTTAGGCTATTTCTAAAGTACCTGTTGGCCAATGGTATCTTCTTTGAAAGCATCTGTTTAGATACATTGCTCATTTTAAATTAGGTTATTTGCATTTTGCCTGTTGAGTTTTTGGAGTTCCTGATATCTGTAGATATTAACACCCAGCCAGAGTATAGTTTGCAAATCCATTTTGCCTTGATTTTTGTAACTCACGAGAGATAGGTATCTAATTTCATTCGTCTGCGTGTCTTCATTCAGCATCTGAGGGACCTTTTTCTCCTACACAATTGAAGATATGACATGGAATGATTTTTAAAATGTAAAACAAATAACGCAACTCAAGGGCCACAGCGGGGGGGAAACTGGATCCAGGCAGCTTTTGCTGACCCCTGTCCTAGGCCATTCCTGACTTCCTGTCTCCCCATTTTGCTCCACATATCTGAAACGCTCAGATCCTTCAGCTCTCCCAGCCTGAATCCTTCAGACCAACCCCGTTCACAGAAGCTGATTCCACAGGAAGTAGTTAAGAGTCTCCAAGCCGTCGCCAGCAGGAATAAACTCGCTGGAAATGACCAGGGTTATGGAGAGCTATTTTTTTCCGTCGTATGAGGAAAGATTGGGGACAGAGGAGGATAGGAACCAACATCTCAGGGTTTCCGCCCATGAGTCAGTGGAAGTAGGTCATGTTTCAAAGTGAGGGCGATGCCTCCCGGGCTGTGCCCAGAAGAACGGTCTGGTGATTTGTGGACAAGAACAGGGCCTGCTCTTGCTGGGTCCGTGTTTATGTCCAACTCCACCAGCCGACACGCACATCCATCGGGGAAGATAAGGCGTCTTAAGGCCAGACTTATTTTTCTTCCAGAACCTTCCAAGACAAATCACCCAGCTACCCAACTACACAGAATTCTGGATTCCTTTGGATGCAGCAGTCAGCAGCAGCTCAGCGACCATTCACTTGTTCAGCAAACATATATTAGACACTCCATCTTTGCAGAATTTAAAACAATGCAGATTTAAATGGGGGAGCTCAAGCCTAGGTGGAGGAAAGAGTTACTTAAATAAATACTGAATAGTCTCAGGAGTGCTGGGGCAAGTTATGTGCAGAGTAACAGGGAGCGCTTGGGGGCTGCACTTCCCAGGCTTTAAAGAATACAGAAGGCTTCCAAAAAGGGGCCGTCGGGCCAGGGAGTCCAAAAGGCAGAGGTGGGGAAGACCCAGGATAAGAGCCAGGGTATAAAATCACAAGAGGACCCAGCACGTAGGAGAACTCAGAATTTGGGGTTCAGGGTGTATGTGTTCGCACGTGTGTGTGCATCTTGGTTTGGGGACAATCCTATGGCAGAGTGGCAGAAGGTCAGAGTGACCAGTGAGGCAGCAGAAAGAAAACGAGGGACCCCTCTGCTTACGGTGGATCTGCCCTTTGGGAAAGGTAAGCAGAATAAGAATGTGATCAATTTGTGTTGCGTGGAGATGAAAATCACATGCATCCCGATGCCCCCTCATGGTGCCTGGGCCTCTTCAGGATGAGATTCAAACTTGCACGTGTGTGCGTCAAAGCCCGTGTCAAAGTGACCCTGCTCTGCTTCTCCAATGACTTCCTCCTTTGCCGTGTGCCCCGAGTCCTGGCTGTTCTAGAGCATTTGCTTCACCCCTCAGCATGTTGCTTACTTTGTATTAGTTACCTATTGCTGCATAACAAACATCCTGAAGCCTAGAAGACTGAAACACAAGCGTACGCTATCTCAGTTTGCAGGACTCCCGGAGTCCTGGAGCAGTTTAGCCAGGTGGTTCTGGCTCAGGGGCTCTTAGGAGATCACAGTTAATTGTCAGGTGAGGATGGCAGTCGTCGGAAGGTTTGGCTGGGGCTGCAGGACCTGTCTGTAGGACATTCCCTGTGGAGCATAGACCGCTCGGCTCCTCACTGGCTAACAGGAGGCCTCAGTTCCTCGCCATGGGGATTCTGGTGTTCTCATGAGATGGCAGTGAACTGTCCCTAGACCAAGCATTCAAGACAGAGAACAAAGAGGAGGCCAAACGCCTTTTGTGACCTCTGCTCACATCACCTCAGATGTCTGCCATATTCCACCTGTTGGAAGCAGGTCACTAAATTCTCCCCTCACTCAAGGTTCTAGGAGTTGGAGAAGGGCATCAAGGTGCTGTGGCTATTTCGAAGAGTACTTTAATATTGAGGTCTATTGATCCAAGCCAGTGGTTCTCAATTGGGGGCCATGTTACTCCTCTCCTCCTGGGGGACATCTGGCAGTGCTCGGGTGGTCACAAGTAGAGCAGGGTGTGCCGCTGGCTTCCAACAACTCGGGACCACAGATGCCGCGGAACACATCACAAAGCATGGGACAGCCCCTGCCGCGGTTCTCCAAATGTCAATAAAACTGGGGGGAGAAACCCTGATGGAAGCTGTTAGTACTTCCATGACCCCAGGAAAATGAATCGTCCTCTCTAAGCCTCAGTTTTCCCAGTTAGCAAATGAAGATGTGATATAATCCGTTTGGCAGGAAAAATAAGATAAAAAGTGTGTTATGCTTACAGAGTCGTTCAAAGAAATATCTGCTCATGCTAGATAGGAGCCTTAGCGATAGCATCAGGCTGAGTTTTTGTATAATTAATTTATCATGCATAGGTCATTATTCCATTTCTCTGGAAAAACTGCAAAATCTCTGCTCTCTTTTCATATCTGGCCCACCTAGCAACACGCCTGGCCCTGACAAGACAGTCAATCAATGTTTATTGGCTTGAGTTCCACCTGCCTGATTCCTGAAACTGCTTTGTGTGATATTAAGTTGCTTGCAATGATAAAGTATACCATCTATTCAATAACAGTTTTGCATTCTGGTAGAAGGGATCGGGGGCCCTGTTCTCTGTGTTCTTCAGTTGAGACACTTCCTGATCCAAGAGACATTAATGAAAACTCAAAACCCAAATTGAGCAAACAGGGAGCACCATTTGTTTGTCTGCTGACTTGGGTAAAAGAAACCACTCTGCCAGTTCCTCTCTTCTTTCTTGTACAGATAGTTTTAGGGTCAATGTATGGGTTTTCAGTTGCTGCTGCCATGGATCTTTAAAAAATAAAAAGTGGTGTAAAGAACTCAGATTTATCATCTGGCGGTCGTGTAGGGCGGAAGTCCAACAGAAAGCTTAGTAGGCTGAAATCAAGGTCTGGCCGGGGCTGCGTTCCCAGTGGAGGCTTTAGGGGAGGACCCCTGTTGGTCTTCCCCAGTTGCTAGAGGCCTCCAGGAAGCCTCTGCCCACAGCCTGCCTCCATCGGAGGTCAAGTTCCCAGTCCGCTTTCACCCCAGACTTGCAGTGGGAGACTCCTCCTCTGCCCCAAGTCTCCCGCTCTGGCTCTCCTCTTCCCCCTCCTCCTTCTTGCCCTTCCATCAGGCCCATCCAGACAGCCTTGATCCTTCCAAGGCCAATCAATTGGCAACTCCATTTTATCTGCAGCCCTGATGCCCCTAACACATGCGCAGGCCCTGGGGATGCAAGCGTGGGCACCTTTGATGGGGAGGTTCTCAGTCTTCCGACCACCACCACGAGGGAAAAGGAACCGCACGCAGAACCTCTGGGCTGGCAAAAGCAACCCAGACCCCATCTCATGACATGGACAAGGATGAGTCCCGTTGTCAAGGTAGATGAATGAACGCCAGCCACCGTTCTTAAAAGGTGAAATCCTGGGCTGGAGCAGTGGCTCAGGATGCATGAGGACCGGGTTCAAACCCCAGCACCATTAGGTGTGTAACTTAGTTGTTACACAACTAAGTGTCGGAGAAACAAAGGCCAGAGGGCAAACTGAAGTTGATTTTCTCTTACTCTCTCATTTAAAAAAAAAAAAGAGTGGAATCCCAAGAAAGGACACATGTCCCCGCTGCTCATCACTGGGTGAAGTGAGACTCCATTTCTTTCTCCAACAGCAACGGAGCCGTAAGCTTCAGTGTGGCTACTGCTCCATCCCAGCGTAACGTTGCTCCAGCTTGCGAAACGTGACTCCTCAAAAATCTATTATGTGACAAGCCTGGTGGTTTATGACACAAATATTGTATTTCCCACAGTTCATTTGCAGTTAAATTATTGAGCATCTGACAACACGGGCCATGTTCTGTTTCTTAGTGCAAATCCATTAGAGGGCTTTTTTTCTTTTTCTTTATCCTTTTTTTTGGTGGCTGCTGTTAAATTAGGGCTTGAGCATTTCCAAACATGAAGAGTGAATTTATTTTGCAATGATTAAAAATCACTTGGTAATTAGATTTGAACGGATGGAGCTGTGTTCAGCCTCGGAAGGAGCAATCCAAGGCTCACGTTGGAGGGTTCACAAAAGAGGAAATCAAGGCCAAGGAGGAAATGGCTCATGAGATTGGAGACCGGAAAATAAACCTCCAGGAAGATTTTGATGTTGATCGCATTTTGAGATAGACCAAGCTTCCGATTGTAACCTTGGAGGGCCATGGTGGGGGGACCACCCGTCACCAACAGCAGGGCTGTTAGCATCAAAATCTGTTAGGGCCAGGCAGCTAACAGGAATAAGA
>PVKS010021513.1:0-35073 GCA_004027875.1 Aplodontia rufa | reverse complement strand
ATACCATGGAATATTACACAGCAATTAGAAACAATGACATTGCAGCCTTTGAGGGTAAATGGATGGTTATGGAAGAGATCATGATGAGTAAAATCAGCTTAACCCAGAGATCTAAGGGTTGATTGTCTCCACTCATCTGTGGAGGTGGGGACTAGACCCTGGACAATGAGAAAGTTGGTCTAGAAACATGAGTTAAATTGAGATAAGATGTAATGCTTTACAATTTAATACTATTTTTAGAGTTATAACGGGAAGGGGAAGGGAGGGATAAGGGAGGGTAATTGGGGGGGGCATTCCTGGGGACAGTTGCAATGTCCAGAATATATACACATCTTATACACATTTTATATTGTTTTGTTAAAATCTTGTAAGGTTGCTCAAAAATAAAAAAATTAAAAAAATTAAAAAAAGAGTAAAAAAAAATAAAAATTTAAAAAAAAATTTAAAAAAAAGAGAAGAAAATTTCCCTACCAACCAGGGTATCACTCTGACCCACTCTGCTCATCATTAGCCATGATACTCCCAGTTTACCATATCCCTGCCAATGCCTGGCACAGCCAGACCCTCCCTTGTGTCTCTGAGCTCATGGAGTGCAGGGGTGGCGCCCTGAGTTTTCCTCACTTCTGCTCTCCCTGCTGATTCTGAGCACCTTTCTCAGCTGATTGCCCATTCAGGTATCTCCCGGTCCCCTCCCATGTCTTTATAACCACACTGAGTAGTGATGTCTTCTTAAAAAGAAATTGTCAGAGTTCTTTGTAAATTAATTATACCAGCTTTTTGTCAGATATACCTTTTCCAATATTATCTCCTACCTCATGTCTTGCCCTTTTCACCTTTAATGGTTAATTATTTTTATTTCCTGCATTGAATTTATTATGGTCAAAACCCTAAATTTACTTTAATAATTAATTTCTCTTTGTGCTGAAAGAATCCGAATTGCATTTCAAGCTTTCCAAGAACAGTCTCAGGAGTGGCAGGAGTGTCCCCTTCTTGAGCCCCCTGAAGATAACTTCATGCCTCATTTACTCCCTGTTGTGGCTTGGGATGGCTTGAGTGTCCCCAGAATTTATGTGTTGAAACCTAACCCCCATTGTGAGGTGTGAAGGGGTTGGAGATTTGATCCCCCTGTGGTGGGATTTTGAAAGGTGATTAGGTTTACATGGGATCCATGGGAGGGAGCCATGCTGGAATCCTGTAGGTTTTATGAGAAGAGGAAGGGAGACTGGGAGATACAAAGTGTGCCTTTGGACTGTCTCCCTGTGATGGGACGCCCTCCAACTCTGCCGGCAGGAAGTCATCAATAGATCAGGCCTTGGGCTTTGAACCTCTGGAGCTGAGAGTCTATAGAAACACTTTTTTCTGTAAGACAGCCTGTAGTGGTTATTTGATTATACTGAAAATGAATTAATGTGTTGCTCCTTAACATTTTATTGTATAATTCCACCAAATAAGGGTGTCCCCTTACTTAACTACGACCATCTGAACAAGAAAGGTAGGATAGATAGGTGCATTTTCATTTCAATGACCTCTGTGTTAAAACAGAACGACACTCACTTCCTATCAGGTGGCATAGAGACATTTCCCCTCAAATTGCCAAGGTTGCCATTCATCACTCGACTTAAGTAACATCTTTCATGTTGGGTTTTTTTGTTTTTGTTTTTTTTTTTTGTTTTTGTTTTTCAATAGGAAATTATTTTTTCCTTTGAAAATTAGTAAGTGATTTGTGAGGTTAGTTTGAGACTGGTTAAACATTCTTTTCTCATAAAATATTCACATATGAAATAATATCAATTAATGCTTTAAGATAAAATAATTATTATTAAAATAGTTTTCAAGTGGTGATTTTTCAATGTTCACTAATTTCCCCTGCTTTTGAGTTTCCTTCTGTGGAGTCACGGTGCGAGGGCACAGCATTTGGCTTTGGCATGCTGTTGGGTTGCTGATATTCGAGGAGCACTATATCAGACCTGCATTATTCTCTGTTAGATAAATCTTGTCTCTCTTCCTACACTGTGATTTTCATTTTAGCACGTTCCTTCACCCCTAAAGTGTCTTTTTCCAATGTCTCACCACTGACAGAAGTGCTCATGAGCATCCCCTCTGCTGTTAGGCAGGAAGTACAGTGTCTCTGAGCTATGCAAGGCCATCACCATCTCTCTTCAGCTCTGAGCCCTGCCGCCACCATTTTCACTAGAAATTGCAGCATTTATCCTATGTAAAGCACCTGCCGACTGTGGTCATCATCTGTACCTTTCCCCCTTCCAGTGTCTGGCCCATCTCACAGCACCTTCAGTAGTTGTTAGTTTAGAAATGAGTTGTCCCCCAAAAGCTCTTGTATGGAACAATGCAAGAATGTTCAGAGGTGAGTTGATTAGATTATAGGGCCATATCCTAATTGGTGGGTTAATCCAATCCACTGTACTGGGTGGGAAACTATAAGCAGGTAGGGCATGGCTGGAGGAAGCAGGGCATTTGGGGATGTGCATTTGGGATTAATCTTTTGTTACTGGCACCTTGCTCTGTCCCTTCCTTCTGCTTCCTGTTTGCCTGATCCTAAGTTGCTGTCCACCACTACACCCTTCAGCCATGGTGTTCTGCCTTACCTTGGGCATGGCGCAATGGAGTCAGTCAACCACAGACTAAACCTGTAAAACTGTGAACCAAAATAAACGTCCTCTTCACATTGTTGATCTCATCGTGTCATTGGTCACAGCAGTGAAAAAGCTGACTCAGGAAGTACCTTTAGATTCCGGTTGCCCGTCAGCTGGTGGCACAGCCATTCTCTCCTGGAATGTCGCCTAATCACAGTCTGGAAAGTGCCCTCAGGGAACAGGACAGGGTAGTATCAGACACACAGAGTGTGTCTCCAGGCTCCCAGGGGGACCAGTGCTTTGTCGTTGTCCTGTGGTCCACAGCCTGAAGTCTATTTCCTCTTCTGTTGCCACTATTCTATAACTATGTATACTTGGGACTCAAAGCTTGCAGTAACTTCTTCATACTGACCAGAGCATAAATCCACGAGTTAAACTAGGCAAACTATTTTAATATAGGAATCTTCCTCAATGGCTCCCATTAGAGGAATCGTGAGAAAATCTCAATGGATTCTTGAGATCGTCCTTTCATCTTTGGATGGTGTTTCAGTCAGCTCAGACTGCCATTTAAAATACCATCATCCGTGTGATTGTGACAGGAATTTATACTCACAGTAGAGAGGCTGAGAGCAGAACCTAGCATGGCTGCGTTCAGTTGAAAGCTCTCCCCCTGGCGTTCAGTTGACCAACCTACATCCTCATAAGGAAGAGAGAGAGGCACAACCACACACAGGGAGAAGGAGGAGGGAGGGACGGCACACTCTGGTGACTTCTCTCATGTTGACATTAATCCCAGCATCTTACCTTAAGGTTAGGCCTAATTTAAACTTAATTGTCTCACAAAGATCCCATCTCCAAATGCCATCACATCAAGGGCTAAGGCTTCAACATATGAACGTTTAGTAGACACAAGTACCCAGTCCACAGCAGAGGAGCCTGTTGTCAATGCTGACATAACATAATACACAACCAAATGGATGGTGTACCAGAATAACCAGTGCAAGAACTACCCGAAGGTCGGAGTGTAAAATTAGAATAATTTGAGTCTGATGAACACTTTAGGGAAAGTTTCACAAAAGTTACAGAATTTGAATTGTTTAAACATGTTAAAATCCAACAGGAATGTGGGGTCAAATGAAGAAAGTAAGTGCAAAGGAATTAAGGGACTTGCTTTCTCATGTTTGAGGAAATAGACATCAGCAATGTTTTTGTTTTTAATTAACAATAGACATTGACTCCATTCCTCCTCTAATTTTTTGTCTATACAATCCTGTATTCAAATATTTATTCTCCTACAAGCTGATGTTAATGCTTTTCCAAAGGGTTTCTAGGGAAAACGAACATATTGATATGAGTATATACATGATGAATATTTTTGCACTTTGAATATCACAGGGTTTTAATTGTAAAACAAACACATAATATGTATTTAAATATACATTATACATATGCACTGTGTACAGGTAATTAATGATGCCTTAGTTCTGGTGGGCAATTTGGAGCCATTGTATGTATGCAAATCTACATGTATCAGGAATTTCAATGCAAGGTCCTGTACTACTTAAGAAATATTAACCAGAATTTGTGAATAATAGTATACTTTTCCAGTTACTCTGGAGAAGTGACACAGCTCTAACTGAGCATCGGATGATCCCCACTTCTTCAGGTTCTTCTAGAAGAGGCAAACATTATGTGTAGAAAAGCCAATGGCATCTCTAGGAGCTCTCTGCTCCTGCAGTGCCTTTCCCTCTGGGGAGCCTCACTGCCCATCACCTGCTCTTATGGGACGTGGGATGGTATTTCCTTCCTGAATTCAAAAGGAGTATGTTGAACTGGCTCTCAGCACCACTCCAAAGCAAGCCTGTTCATGTGTGAGCAGAACCCAGAACCCAGAGCACCCACACTGCAATATTGAGGGAAGATCCTGCCTCACTCTTGCCAGTAGATGCCAGAGCCATGCACAACCTTGCACCACCACTCCAGAGTCCCCACCTGTGTGTCTGACTCTGTGATGCCCCCAGCCACTCAGAATACTGCTAGCCCTCAGCACACGTGATTGAAGGTGAATGTGCTCTTCCTTCCTCCTCATCCCTCGTCCTGCTCAATTGATGATGCTGTCTCTTGTCTCATGCGAGTTCTGAAGCATGTGCCTGCATTCTCCTCTGCGTTGTTTTCCAGAGTCTGGCAATGACATTTCCAAGTCAGTTAAAGAGTTCTGCACCCCTTGACTGGGCACCTGAGGACGCTCTGCTTTCCTTTTGGTTCATGCTAAGCACACAGCCAGCTCACAACAGTGAGGACAGCAGGGCCATGAGAGGAGGTCCATCCTGGTTTCAGTCCACAAAGAGACCAGAGCTTCTGCTGGTCATGCAGATTCTAACATCTTCAGTTTCCCTTCTTAAAATTGATGGCAGGACTAAATCAGTCATGTTCATTAAATTTTTGTTAATTTTTGTTCACTGAATACAAAATATTCACTAGAACATACGGAAAGCATAGATAAATATAAAAGAACAGAACACATGGATAATTTACTTGGCATCTGGTTGTTATGAGAATAAAGGTGTTGAGATGGTATTATCAGGCTTTTGGTAGACTCTCAGATCAATTATATTGCATAGAGAGAGGTATATAGTGAGGTGTACAGTGAATGAAATTGTAATTATTTAGGGAATTAATCAAAAGCTGATATAATTTCATGTAAATCCTATATATATATATGTTATATATGTATGCTAAAATTATAACAAGTTAAATATTTTTATCTTTATCTTTTAACATTACTTTAAACAATTTCTCATGCCTTTAATTATATTATATAGTTCCATGTTTACTCAATTTCTAGAAAATGCAAATGCCATCTAAAATGTAACATTTCTAATTATTAAGTATTTATATAATTTATATTTATTTGCAGCACAAAAGAGTTCAGGATGACCTTGTCTTGCATAAATTTCAAAATGCATCTCAGTTGCTCACTAGTATAAAGTAAAAAAAAGCTCTTATTTTGAGGCTCCAAATTTATTCTAGATTTTTTAATAGAAATATAGAGCAAGTCACATATGCAGTTTTAATATTTTCAGACGTCACACAAAAAAGGTAAAAATAACTAAGTGAAGCTAATTATAATATTTGTAACTCAATATATTAAAATATATCACTTCCATGTATGATTATCATAGAGATTTTTTTAATTTCCTGTTTTGTTGTGGGAGTCCCTCAAAAATAGATAAACATCTTGCCCTTAGATCAGACTTGAGTTTGACTTGCTGCATTTCAAGTGCTCTGTAGGCACAGGTTCGAGTGATGCCCAATGGAAGAGTGCAGTTTAGACGCAGGAATGAGGAGTCACTGCACTGCAGGGGGCTTCTTGAAGAGCTTAAAGGTTCACTCCCAATGCCCATACCAACACCTCATCCCAGCACAAAATCAAAAAGACCTTCCTAGGTGAGTGAATGAGAACGGGCAAATTTCAGATGTGATTTATAAGAAAGTCAGTCCTCTTGGCCAGTTGCTAGCTGCCATCTCTTAATGCACTCTGCATTCTTGCGACCTATTCCCCACAGGAGAGGGAGTTGCTGGCACTCACTACCATTTAGCATTTGTATTCTCCTTATACAATTCACTCATATTCCGTGTAATAACATACCGTTTGCTGTTCTCATGGTAGTGATATTGTGCTTCCATTTCCAATTCTTTAATTTGTACTTTATTCATGCATGTGTGCCCCTGTCCATTTATCTATAAACCTGTCTTTCATCTTTTTTTGAAGTGAAAGTTCTTGTGAATTTTGTAAAAATTTCATATTTGGTCATAATGATGTTTAGCTTATAAACCTTTACAATGATATTAATAAATATTTTTTGAGATTTGTTCATTCTCTTTCCCTAACTATGAAATATTAAAAACATTCATTACTAAATTTTGTATTATTTTGAATCAAAAATCCACTTACATAAACAACTGATAAGTACAGTGAAACACAGCAGATTAAGAACTGATTTAATTCTGGACTATCATTCCTTCTAATTCTGACTTCCCACAGGAACTCTGAAACTCTTGTTTACACTGTTTTACTCAAGTACCAACAACGTGTCTCAATTTCTAAAATCTTACTGTCACCTAAATCTGACTTCTCAGGCCCATACCTTTGTTGAAGCCTTCATATAAAATACCATACGAGACATGAATATTTTTCAGGTACTATAAATAATGCCTGCCCAATACTACCCTTTCCTACTCCATAGTCCATTATTTTAGAGACCAGAACTCCATTCACCTAAGCTCAAAGGAGAGTTGTGATCAAGCCTTTTCTTCTCTCCTACCCACTTACACAACCTCCATCATCCACATCTCCAGCATTTGAATCTGTTGGGTCTCAATCCCTTCTCTGATGACATTGCTCCAACTCTGGGCCACCATCATGTTCTTGAATGGCTTTTGAAATGGTTGTTTTCAGAAATTTCCTAGGTTAAGCTTTTCTTTTTAGAGAGAGAAAGAGAGAGGAAAGGCGAATCAACTTTTTATTGAGTTTTTCGCGTGGCCTCCGTTACGCTGACACCTCCTTTTGTACGTGGTGCTGGGGTTCCATTCGCCTTCTCACACTGGCCTTGCCCGTCACCTCTGAGCCACCACTCCAGCCCTCAGATTAAACTCTGAAGTGGCTTATACTGGGCCTCAAGATCACGTCTTCCTCTATATCTGTAGTCTCATTTCCTATGCTCTTTGTCACTTTACCTCGTTAGTCTTGTAATTTGACCAAGATTTGGTAGCTAGCATCATTTAAAGCCAATCTAGCTGCAAGAGCCACACTGCTCGCTAACAGAGCACAGCCAGTTTCTTGAACCTCTGGCCCATGCTGCACATTGTTCCCTTTGCCTGCTACACCTCCTCCTCTGACTCTGCTGGCTTCAACCCTTTACTTCAGTCCCGTCCTTCTCCACGCATATCAGCAGGCCATATTCACATCCCTACTCACATAGGGCCCTCTATCTCCTTTATCAGAGTGGTCATCATGCCTCATTGCGACTGTGCCATTGTCCCTCCCCCTCTTCAGACTGTGTGCTTCTGAAATATGGTAACATCTGGCACTAGAGCTGACCCCACATAAGTGCTCAGCAGGTTCATGATCCTGGAGCAAATGAATGTATAAATAAGCAGAAACACTGTGATAGCTGCCACCCATACTCCTCACTGGCACCTTTGGAAGGTCCCTACGTCAACTACGTGGTCTGTAGTTTTGTCAGGAAATGTCCATGTCCTGTAAGGTCTACTGTGAGCCAACCCCATACCTCTTCCTCAGCATGACCAAAAGATAGCCACTAACCATCTGGATTACCTTGAGCAGGTAAATTAATAGCAATGGAGAAGATGGTGATTACAGTGATAATAATGACAGTGACAATAAAATATTTTGGAGTGAAAGAGCAGGATGGTAGGCTCAACCCAAAACTCATTTTATTCTTTTTCTAAACTGCTGACTTTGCTACTCAGCCACACACCTTCTCTGCCACATCCCATGTATGCTATCTCACCCAAGTCTCAACCCCTGCAGTCCGGGGATAGCACCTTCTCTTTGTCACTCCTTCTCAGTGGCATCTGCAGGGCAGTTTGGCATTTTGTAAGGTAGAATTGGACAGAACTGAGAATCAGAGATCTGGGCTTTTGGTTCAGCTTTTCCACCTGCTGGCCTGGAGGAATTTGAGGAGCACAATCTCTGAATTCTGTATTTACTAAATGAAAAGCAAAAACAAACAAAAAAAAAAAAAACATATATGGAAGAGCAAGAGTAGACGTGTTGATTTTCAAAAGCATTCCTAAAGTTTGATTAGGAAATATCTTTTTTAGCCTAGGATTCAGCTAAAGGATGAAGAAGAGTTGACAAAACTCCTGGCATTCATGAGCATACAAAACTCTCCAGATAGGACTTACAGATGAGATAGCAGAGAAACAGACTGCGATCCTCTCCTGGCACATAATTTTAGGGCAAAATATGGGTTGTTATCAGAAACAAGAAATTCAGATTCATAGAATTCCTGGAGGGAGACTTTCGGGAGTGCTTGGGATCCTGCCACTACATTGAGGAGGTATGCGGGAGGGGGCTTTTCTATCACCCAAAGTTAAGTGAGAGAAGTTCTAAGGAGATGTTCAGAGGGCTTGATATACTGTCACCTCTGTTCCTTCAAGCACAGCAAAGTGGATTTATGATGGGCTCAGTCCTGAGAAATTTCAAACTAAGGAAGAATCTGAAAGTGCCTGTGGCCCTAAAGAGAGGGCTCCTACAGCACTCCCAGGGACAGATGGGCACAGATTCATGTTTCCTCTTAACTTTATGGTTGTGTGTGTGTACACATATGTGTGTCTGCATGTGTGGCCACAGATTTCAAACCTGGCTGAACTACATTGACTAATAACCACAGGGACTGAATGTGGAATTTTAAGATGATGGCTTCACATCATCTATCCTCATTCTTGGGAAGGATTCTTTGGTGTGGTCCCATATAAAGTCACTGGGTGTGATGGTGGGCTGTACCCAGAAATTAGGATGCATATTTATGGAGGGGACTTCATCATAGAAAGAAGCTGCTGGCACGTGTTCCAGATGTGTTCTGAGGTCTGATCTCCATTTCCCATGATGGTCAAGGGTGCAGGACACTGGTGCCACCCTGTGCTTTTCTCCCTGGGGAATGCTGAGCTTGAGATATGAACATGTAAATATACCCCCAGAACTTTCACCTGTATGTATGTGTAAAAAGAGCAATCGAATAGAAATGAATAGATGCATGAAAGGAAGTCTACTAGCATAGAGGAAGGAGAATGAGGGAGAAAGGAAGGACAGGAGGAAAAAGGGGGAGGGAGAAAGGGGGATCATGAACTGAGACTGAATGCACATATGAGTTTTTCAGGATGAACTCAACTACTATGTTTAACTATAAAGTTCTAATAAAAAAAAGTAAAAGGAAATATGCTCTCAAAACTCCATGCTGGAAAAGATCTGAGAAAAACCAAAGAGGACAGAGAGGGTAAGACAGGGAATAAGGTGTGTGAAGCTGACCCAGTGAAGGATCCTCACCACACTTCCTGTTAGCATAACTCTAATAAAGAAAAAGTCCACCTCTACCACCTAGCAGTGTCAGTGCCCTCTATGGAAAGCAAAATAGAACAGGCGACTTAGAACTAATTTACACATTTTAGAAGTGTGTTCTTTACTCTTTTAGCACATCCTTACTAACCACTGCCATGTTGCCAACACCAGCCCAGAAGCTGAGGATATGGACGTTAATAGGTGGGGTTGCTTCCTAAACATATGGGCTCTGTAATTATGACTCTTTTGTGGAAAGTAGGGATGAATGGGAGAGACATGAAGGATTTTTGTAGCAATGAAAATGCTTTGTTGATTCTGCAATGATAGGTACATGTCATTGGACATTTGCTGAAACCTGTAGATGCACATCCCCAAGAGTGACTGGAAGTGGGGTGATTAAGATAGGTCCTTGTGAGTCCATAGTTAGTAATAAATGCCATTCTGAGGAGGGAGTGTTGATAATGAGGGAGACTATGTTTATCACTGAGATGTATCAGTATCTCAGTACAATAATCAAGAACTATATTTGTTTGCCCTGCTAAATGAAATTCCATTATTTAAAAATAAGCAACCAAACAAAACTATGCGAGGGAAGTCTTTTGTCTCATATCCCAGAACAGTGACTTCTGTAAATATTTGACAAGTAAAGTGAAACAAAATATGCTTGGTTTTTGTTTTAGCTTATCAGTGTATGGTATAAAATTACCCTTAGGCTATGTGGATAGTGTATATTAAACATGAATGAATTTCATGTTTGGACCTTATTCCTTTCCTAAGATATCCCATTGAGTATATGGAAATATTAAAAAAAATCTAAAATTTGAAACATTTTCAGTCCCATGAATTTCAAATAAAGGACATTCCACCTTAATTAAAGTTCAGGGTCACTGAGGAGTTTGTGGATGAGAAGAATTAGAAGCATTCTAAGGAAACAGAAAAGGACTAGAAGGACAGTGAGACCACCCGGATATTGCTTACTTCATAAGGAAATGCTGCCTCGAAAATGGTCCTATATCACCCCACGAGTTCACCCCAGGCCTCCCAGACCTCTGAGAGGACCTCTCAGCCTTCCTCTGGATTCAAGCCAGTAAGTTGTATGTCAATGAAATTTTAGAGAGCAAGTTTTATATTCCTACTCAGTCTATGCTTTTACGGATATAGGAACAAATCAGAATGCCACAAGAAGTCTCCATCTCACCTTGCTCACAACATCAAAAGAAATTGAAAGCAGACTGATGTGAATCCAGACAGAGCTTGGAATTGCAATTCAAATCATGGCTGCATGTACCACAACTGTGTTTTCTGCAGCAAAACGATAATCACATTTTCTTAACAACACAGAACAGTTCAGAAGTGTAGAGGCCATTTCATGGAGACCTTTCCCAAACTACTTGGGGCTGTGTCCCCCCTGCCCTTTCAACCAGGTCATCCTACTGACCCTCTCGTGAAGCAGTATGAAATCCTCAAGGAAGCTCATTTATGGCCTCACTTTAGTGCCAGGCTGAGTATTTCCAAGAATCAAGCATTTAATGAGTAAATTACAGTTTCTGAAAACCTATCATAATAGATGAAGTTAGGCCAGTCTCAAGAGTAAGAAAGTGATAATAAAATTACCACGTGGCCAGCTTTGCTGACTGAGTATGTAGATTCAACGAACATTGGGTACTCTATAACCCTTGGATTTCTATTGAGCCCTGCTTCGGGCTTAACTAAGTATAAAATAAGAAGAAATAATCCCCAGAATTCAAATTTTATGGAATTCAAATTCTAAAGCCTAAAGGCTTCCAAAAGACATTTAAAAACAGATTTGACTAGAAGGAATGAATCTCCTGCCCTTCGGCCCCTGTGCGAGGAAGATCATCCTTCAGCTAATTAGCAGAAGAAATGAGCCTGCTCTTTAACCTACTTACTTTTGGAATTAATCATCTTGAGTCTACCTATTTTAATTAAGTGTGCTTAAAGTTTGCAAAAAAGGGATTTAATTAGACTTAGATACTTCGCTAGTCTGGGAACCCCAGAAAGGGCATTTATGCCTTATAACAGCAGATTATCATGGAGCAGGGTAGACCTCACACCCTCTGAGAAGCAAGCTCTGTGTTTTCCCTGAAGATGTGGAAGTCTGGAAAATGTTCCTTTGTTTGCCTTTGCTAGTTAATCACTTTCTTAAATGGCGTGCCTTCATTGGTTCATCTAGAACTGAGCCATGGTGTTTATTCAATGCAGACCCTTAAAATGATAAACTACATCAAAATTAAAATGTCCTCCACCAAAAGCCATCATTAGGAAAGCGAATGGCCCAGGAACAGATAGGAAGAAAGTATTCACGATAGAAAAGATGCTGTGTCTAAAACATGCCAAGAACTCAAATCAATGGCATGACAGGATAATACGAATGGCCTAAACAAGAACACGTAGTTCACAAAGGACGATATATAAACGTCCAAAAAGAAAACTAAAGAAATGGTGCTCATGTCACTTGTCACAGATTTTAAATGTAGATCATAGATATTCTAGTTTCACACACACACAAAAACAAGAATACAGTTAAAAGTCTGACCATGTACACCTTGCTATAGATAATCGTTTTTAGCTTTGTAGTTATTGCATTCTATGCCTATTCTATGAAAATTTTGCTTACTTCCAGATTGTAATGATAATAATGTTATTTAATTATTTCTTCCAAAATCTTTATAAAATTAGTTTTGGGGTATAATCAAAATATATGGTTTTTTAAATAATTCTG
This sequence comes from Aplodontia rufa, assembly GCA_004027875.1. Lineage (NCBI taxonomy): Eukaryota > Metazoa > Chordata > Mammalia > Rodentia > Aplodontiidae > Aplodontia > Aplodontia rufa. The sequence continues at coordinate 22,655 of PVKS010021513.1, read as the reverse complement.
GCATACGGTGTAAAGTAGTGACTAAGGTTTAATTTTTACTTAATTCCTCTTTTTTTAAAATATGGGTAAATAGTCCTAGAAGCTGTACTGATAATATTTTTCATTCTTTGCTAATTCTGATTTTGCTTTGTCAACTCTCAACTGACCATGTAGTTAGAGATATTTTCTGTACTGTTAATCTATTATGATGCTCTATGCTTCTGTCTTATGCAAATGCCACACCATCTTCAACTCTGAAGCCTTAGTGAAGTCTTAAAATGGGCAGTTTAAGTCCTACCTGTTCTCAAGGTCCTTTGCTTTCTCCTACCATTTTTATATTTACATTCTTTTATTAAGAGAGACAGTGAATTTTTAATATTTTCATAGGTTTTGCTTTCCTGCACTTAGTTGTGTATGTGCTGTTGAGGATTGAATCTGGGTCCTCACACATGCCAGGCAAGCGCTCTACCACTAAGCCACTGCTCAAGTCCCATATATTTATATTCTTAATTTCTCCCAAAATAAGGCCAGGATTATGGATAAGTGTGTGTTGAATTAATGTTCTAATTTGGTAGGTACATATACACACTTTCCAGGGGCTTGCTGTTAAAAAATTCAGAAATACAACAATTATTAACAAATTGATTTTGTATCCTGGGGCTTTGTTAAATATTTTTAAAAGTCTACTATCCTTTAATAAGTCTCTTTGAAATTCCTCTGACAAATTTTTCTTTTATGTGAAAACTGAGGCATGTTTACTTCTTCCTTCCCAGCCTGCATGATTCTGACTAACCCTGTCTCATTTCAGAGGCTAAAGGTTAGACACAATGGTTAATAGAAGGCAGAGCTGACATGGTTCCATTTCTTTTTTTTAGATTTGCAGATAAAAAGTTTAATGCTTTACCAAATACTTTGATGTTAGTTTATAGAAGAGGCCATTTCTAAAGATAAATGTGTACCCTTTGAGTTTAGTTTTCAGAATGTTTCCTTTTTAGTCATGACTGAGTGTTAAAATTTACAAAATATTTTTCTATGTGTGTTAATTTAAGATATTTGAGATACCACATAATATATCTTTTATTCACCCATTATGACTAATTACATTAATTTATTTAGTGTGTGTCTGTATGTGGGTGCTAAGGACTGAACTCAGGGCCTCACACATGCTAGGCAAGTGCTCTTCCACTGAGCTGCACCCCCCAGATCACTAACTAATTTCTGAATGTTAGCCAAATGACATGAGATGACTAGATAAATTAGATAAGTCGTCTAATTTATTATCTATGAAAATCAATATTCTCAAGGGCTGACTTTTCCCCAGCTCCTATCTGAAGTGAGCTGCTCCTCATTGTGCCACCGTGGCAGTGACACAGGAGTCTGTCATGAAGCCATAGTGGTCCAGGTAGTCCAACTAGAAAGTCCCTGCAGATATGGTGGGAGAACTCAGGGGTGCCAGCTGCTGTGGTCACAATGGTAGTGTTGAAGAGATACTCAGTGCTGACAAGATTTGGTGATAAATGTGAAGTGAAATACAAACAAAGTGCAGACTCCCTAGATTTTTAATAACTGTTGAGCACTTGTGGACAATACCAGAGAGGGGACAGATGCAAGTGGAGCCTGGTGGACTTCAGAGCATTGCTGGATGCTCCAGTCTTCAGGAAGTGATTTCTTATGAAGCCTGATAAGAAGTAGGCTGTTACATAAACTAATGACCAACCCATGCTTTCCTGTACTGCATTGTGAAATGCATAGGGTAGGAGCCAAAGCTTCTCTTGTTACCGTTTTCTTCCCAGTGTTTGACAATATTAATTGAGATTTGCTATAGATACATGAAACTATCACCTTGAGTAGTTGTAACATGGCAAATATTTTTCTAGGCAGTTTTTATATATTAACTAGTTTCAGAGTCATGATAATTCAATGAAATAGATCTTGCCACAACTGTGAGTAAACAGGACATGAAGTATCTGGACTTTAGAAAAGATGGAATTTAGACTGGGAAAGATGAAGCATGAGTCAGATAGTCACTTTAAGGATCTCTCTAGAAATCCTGGCAAAGGTCATTATAGGACCTAAGCAGGGAGGTGGCTATAGGAATTCAGAAAAGAAGAAGCCTTTGAGCAATGCTTAGAAGGTGGAACTGATAAGAGCTAGTGACTTTTAGATATAGATGGCAAGAACGATGACAATAGAATTCAAAACATAGATGTGATGGGTTGAAATAATGATGTTGCCTTTCTGAATCTGTCTAAATTAAGGAAGCCCCAGATCTGAAATGTCCCACTGTTCAGAGAATGTCAGGAACTTCAGTTCAGAAGGAGCAATGCAATTATTCTCTCGCTATTAGCAAATTTAAAAATAAGAAGAAAGACACCCAAGCAGGCAAGATTCCAACATGAGGGCATAAGCAGACAGAGACCTTCAATGCCAGGGCATAGGTCTCCCAAGCTAAAGGCTGCTGTCCCTCTCCCCATACCATGTTATGCCTCCTGGCTCCTATTGTGCAGGGAGTCTAAGTAATCACGTGTTTCAGGCCTCATCAGATTTTTCCTTATATCTTTCCTTTGTTGGCCATCCCCTGGAATTAATTTAGATGTCCTGTTAAAATGATTCTTGGAGAATTTATTCACTCACTGTATGGATATTGATGATTTCCTAAACTATGGAAGGCATTGCATTACACCTTGGTATTGTCCTCTGTGGCCTTAATATCATTGATCAAAACTTTCACTGTGTACCCTCCACATACTGGGCATTATTCAAAGCACTTTTTTCATGGAGTGTAAGTTTTACCTGGATTCAACTTCAATCTGTTCTTTTCACCAGGCAAAGGATTGTAGGCTGAGAATCATCTACAGTTTATTTTTTTTCATTATTTCCTTGTTGCTTGTTTCTTTGTCTCTTCCATATCTTATGAATTATAGCCAGCATTAGCTCATTCTCTCCCATGCTTCCTTCTTTTTCCTTTCAGAAATGGAGCCTTTCTGTCCATATACCAGTGAAACTAATGAGTTCTTGGAAACAAAGTTTTTGGTAGACACTCAGGGAGTGACTAGCATCCTGCAATATAGGGATGCCTTGTCTATGAGCATCACTAAGGGAGTCACATGGACTGTACCCTGTCAGCTCTTACAGCTGGTTATTTACAGAAGCCAGCTGGCCATCCAGCCCTCCACAGAGCCGAGAGGCCTCCCAGTAGCTGAAGCTGATTTTTATGGAAATTCCTAACGCCTTCACCAAGACATCTCCCAGTCTCCAATCCATCACGATTCTATGATGAGGCAATTTTCTTACCATCAGTGTAAGCAAAACTTAAGTAATTGTTCCTGGAAAGAAAATGGGGGGGGGGGGGAGATTAAAAGCTAATATTTTTGATGAAGTATATGCAAAGAACCTTTAACTACCTCCATAAAAAGGATGTGCAATTATTTGGAATAGGCTTGGAATGATGATGCTAATGTCTATTTTTATAAGATCCTGCATCAGCTTAGCTACGCACACAGTAAACTTGTCAGATGTCAACAATACGAGTGCTGTAATCTAGTTCCCAGGTTTATTAACTGCTGTGCCCTATGGCGTTTTCACAGAATGACTGTATAACATTGAGCCAGAGGCCGCTTTCACTTCTAACATAAATACAAGAATAACCTTAATAAAACAGATGAATTGCACTGCAGTGTAAATTAGACTGTTCTAATGGACTCCGCCGGCGAATGTCGTGAAATAGTAACCAATGTGATTAGGTCTACTACACCAAAGACAGTGACTGTAAATCATGACAGGCTGCCAATTTTTATGTCATCTTATTTTATTTTACTCCATTTTATCAGTTTTCTCATTCACATCTCTTACCTCTTGAGGGAGCAATTGATTTGCCCATGGACCACAGCTCACTCATCTGCAGTGTTGGGTCAGCTTTTTCAGGTCTTTGCTCAGAATCACAATACAAATGCAGAGAAAGTCCATAAAACCCGACTAGCACATGTATTCTACAAGATATTTAAGTCCAAACATGGCGGGCCTGAACACTGTTTCTTCCAAAGCACCGGATAGGGGTGTGAATTGTTTATGTATAGATGATGTCCTTGAGAGGTGGCATGGGAACATACAATCTGAAGCTCAATTAAGGTCATTTCCTTTGTTAATTTGCTCTAGGAGAAGCAGACAAAACTAAGGAAATTGAAGTCAACCTTCTAACAAAAGTGATCAGAGGCAATTTTTCATATATGTTTATGGGGACCAAAACCACATTCTGGGTAGAAGAGGTAGGTAGAGAAACATGAAGGTACAGGGGCCCCAAGGAAAATCACTGGGAAAAGGCCCTTTGTAGGGAAAGCAAGCTTTGGAAAATCAGGTATGGTATCCAACATACTTGGCCTAGCAGATACAATAGATAACCCAGGAGTAAACGAAAAGAAAAGGTCAGGGAAGCATTGACTTCAAAAGGAAAAGCCAGCGTGTGTGGACCTTCTTCATGAGAGCCCTGCCAAGAAAAGCAGTCTGACATTCTCCCAGGAAAGAAACTTTGGCTCCACTAGAAAAAGAACTCACTGGAAAGGAATGGCCAAGCAGATGCCAGCAACTCAGCTCAGTGCGTGGTTTCGGATTCCAGAGGAAGAACTTTTGTATGGCATGTTGTTGGGCATTTGTGCTTGGCTACTGGTTTAGTCTACAGGGATTTTATGTTGAAAGATAGAGACAGGAAAAGAACAGAAGTAAGTTGTTTCTTCAAAAATGATGAGAGTCATGCTGCTTTGAAGTGTAACAAAAGTAGAGTAGCTCAGCTTTCCACTCCTCACTGGAGAAAGTGTCTTGCGGAAAACCCTCAGGGCAAGAGCAATTTTCTTATTGCATGGGAACACCTGCACTCATGTCTCCACAACTGAATGGAGACTCCTTGGCAGTAGGAGCTGAGCTCAAGTTATCCCTGCCTCATCTGACCCTGTCATAGTGCAGAGAATAGAGGATGTGTTCAGTACACATGGACCTTGCTACAGGGACAACTTGGGGCACTGCATTGGGTGTGAGCAGCACTTCAGGCTGTGGCTTAGGAGGACAAAGTTATTTGCACATGCTGAGTGTCTTATATATTCAGAGCAGGATGGTTATGGTTGCCCCAAAAGCTCAAGTATGCAACAATGCAAGAAAGGTTAAAGGTGAAATGAATGGGCTATGAGAGCCTTAACCTGATCCGCCCATTAATCCACTGATAGGGGTTAACTTGATGGTAGCTTAGGCAGGTAGGTGTGGCTGGAAGAGGTGGGCCGTCAGGGCGTGTCTTTAGGGTTTGTGTTTTGTCCTTGTGGAGTAGAGCTATCTCTGCTTACTGCTGTGATGTCTTGAGCTGGTTTCCTCCATCGCACTTTTTGCCATGATGTTCTGCCTCCTCTTGGGCCCAGAGCAATGGAGCCAGCTTTCTATGAACTGAGACCTCTGAAACCTTGAGTCCCCAAATAAACATTCTTCCTCCAGAATTCTTCTTGTTATATCTTTTAGTCATAGCAATGAAAAAGCTGAGTAAAACAAGCACAGAAGAGCAAAGGCTTTGGTGTAGGAGGCAGTGCTTGCCCAGAGAGAGAATGGCCTGATATTGTGATGTGAGCAACACATGCAGGGTGTTCTACTCAGCGGGTGTCTGCTGCAACTCATCTGCAAAGGAAGAGAGATTTGCATTGAAAATTCGCAATGAACTGCATGGCCAAGGGTTTGCAGAAATTCATGCTGGTGATTCCATTGCAGACCACAAAGGCAATTGAGGAAGAGAGGAGAGACAATCAGGCTCCAGATGGGCCATGCAATCCAGGAGGGTGATGAGCATGAGCACTTTACCCCACGCACAAAAGCTGATAAACATCTGTGTCACAATCAGTGCCAGCCTCCGAGGGCAAAGGAGATGTTGTGCAGAGCAGTGGTTTCTTGCTCTGGGTTGGAAAAGTTAGCCCAAAGTCAAGCTTGCATTAAAATTTATACTGGGCATAGGGTTAGAAGTCATGTCTCCCGAATTCCATTTATTTCTTAATTCTTTCAATTTTGAATTATTTCATTCTTATATAAAACTTGAATGCTATGTGTTGAACCAAGAATTACAAGTTATACACATGACTTCCTTGCTAATGTTCCATTAAATATTTTAGAAAAATTAAACTAAATCCTTATCAAAATTGGATTTGTTGGTTTAGTTGACAAATGTTGCTCTGTTTCAATTTTAACTCAGACCATGTGCTTCGCGCTGAGGTTGTCACTGTGCCCAGTGTTTCTCCAATCTACCTAAGGAGTGCTTGCTTCTTTGTGGATGTAGAAAGAAGAGAGGTGATGGCTTCAAGATGAAAGACCAGATGCAGCACAATGCAAGTCCGCTGCGAATTTCTCGACCACCCACATGGAATAAAAACTGGCAAGATGCATTTTGGGTGCAATAATGTCATAAAAACTCAAGGGAAGGGTAGACGAGTCCCCTGCTACTGTGCTTGCTGAAGTCTTAATCCACTGTATGGTTACTTCATGCAAAGCAGTCAGGATAAAGGATTTCACCTTCAGCATCAGAAGACAATTGGGAAGCTAAGAAAGGGAATTGTGGGTACTAAGAACAAAGTTGCTGACAAAGAACAAAGTTTAAATAAAACATGTTCGGTGGAGATGAATCAATACTTTATTTGTTAAGGAGAAGTAAAAGTACAAAAAGGCTTGTACAACAGAGCATAAAAAAGTGAGAAATCAATTCTACTTAATTCCGAATGCTTGAAGAGTCACCTATGCCATTATGTATGAATAATTCAGGAACAGAAATTTATTGCAGGCACATATTGTTTGGTTTGGATTTAGCACTGCCCCTCATTTGACCTAAATCCTGTGAAGAACGATATCCAACTAATTGAAATAACATTTTTCAAGTAAGACAATGCCTCAGGAGTATTCCTGACATGATCCTGAAATAGAATTTAGATGATGAAGCGTCAGATAAAATTTGTTTTAATGGTGCAATATTTTAGCGTGTTAACTATGATGAGGGAGGACCTCGTGTCTCTCCATTGTCACAGGTTAGAAATAAATTGGAGGCAGAGGAGTCCTGCAGACAATGGCTCTTCCCACCCTTGTCAATCATGTGAGCAATGTTCCTTATTATTTTCTGCTGTTTACAGGTGAGCCAAGTAGACACTGTCAAAAGCAGGAAATTTAAACCTAGGTAGGAGGCCATAAGTCATTGATGAAGGGTGTCCTGCTGCTCTTTTAAAAGAGCCACCCTGTGGGTATCCAGGAAACGCAGGAGTGCTTAGTACGCAGTGTGAATTTGGAAATGAGGAATAGGAGGCTTATAAGAAGTGGCTTAATGAAAGCTATTCAGCCAGTATAGAGTTTGAGCCAGAAACAGTATCTTTTTGTAAAGAATTGATGATCTGGGCTTAGGCTGCAGCAGTGGCTCTGTGGTTGTGGTGCTTGCTTGGCATGCGTGGGTACAAGGGTTGAAACCCCAGCACCATGTACACAGCTAAGTGTCAGAGCAACAAAGCCCACATGAAAAACTAAATAAAAGTTGATTTTTCTCTGTCTCTGTCTCTCTCTCTCTCTTTCACTGTCCTTCTTTAAACAAAATAATCGATGGTCTTTCAAGTCTGCTATTATTCTAGGGCATCGCTGGCATTGCTGCAACTTCTTATACCATTGTTTGTGCCTTCCATTACGAGTGGCTCTATCTAACACAATGGTTTTCTGTATATATTAAGACCTGGCTGAAAACATGGCTGATCAAATCCTCAGAAGGGAAAAATATGAGATCTGGCTCAACCAGCTTGTTCAATACCACAGAGTATATAGAATGTGAAGGCTCAGGTTCCAGTCTTTAGTGTTTGTCATACAGGTATGTGGCTCCAAGAAGACTGCATGTTGATGAAATCGGGATTCTGACACCATGGTGGTGGGGAGCTGAGAGTCCATTTACAACCAGATCCCAGGTCATGGCTACAGTACCCAGACTACAGCTAGAGCAGAAATGCAAAGAATTACTCTGTTTCAATGGTGCTAAAGAATTCTTTGAAGAAAGTTTAGTAAATTCCTGAAGCTATGCAATTTTAAATATACAACAAGCCAAATCTCAAACACTGCAGGGGAAGCCTTATCACTTAGGGTTCTCCAGGGGAAGCTGTCAGACAGCCATATATCTACCTTCATTTATATCTATATCTTTATCAATCTATAACTATGTCCAAATATCTCTGTTTATCTCTCTCTAGGTGTGTGTGTGTGAGTGTGTGTGTGTGTGTGTGTGCGTGTGCACACGCATTTGTGTATGGCGGAGAGAGAGACCCTATAGGATATAGTTGTATTCCTCTATCTAAATGATTCTTATATTCAACTTATTGTTTCTTGCCCTTAGAGGAAGGCAGATACATATGGGTATATAGTGAGATACATAGGGATATAAATTTATATCCCTTAAGATAGTTATTGTAAGGAATAGACTCATATGATTATGGAGACTGACAAGTCCTGAGACATGCAGGGTTAGGGTAAATGCTAGAGACACAGACAGCTGGAAATTCAATTCAGGTTTGCAAGCAGGAAATAGACCTATGCCCCAGGTCAAAGACCAGAGGAACTTTCTCTTCCTCCAGAGGGGGTCAGCCTTTTGACCCTACTCAGTATTTCAGTTGATTAGGTGAGGCCTACCCAACTTAGGAAGGGCAAACTGCTATACTCAGTCTGTTGATTTAAATGTTAATCTTATCTAAGAGTCACCCTCACAGAAATGCTGAAAATGTTTGACTAAATACATGAGCACTCTGTAGCTCAATCAAGTGAACATATAAAATTAACCACAACATTTTATATTTTATATGTCAATAAATAGACCATACATTCTGTGCCACTGGATGTGTTGTAGTTTGAGTATGAGGTGTCTCCTAAAAGCTTTTGTTAATGCAGGAAGATTCAGAGATGAAAAGATTATATTGTGAGAGATGTAGCCAATCGATCCATCTTTGTTTGAATGGACTGAATGGGAATAACTGTGGGTAGGTGGAGCATGGCTGAAGAAGAAAGGTCATTCATGAGGTGCTGGTTCTGTGTGATTCAAGATGTTAAAGTTAAGTGGCTTTGTAGGCTTCCATTGAGATTTCAAAGGAGGATCTCAGTCCATGCAGACTTCCCTTGCATGGTGGGTAAAACTTCATAGCCAAAATTGAATTGGAGATCCCAGGGTTTACAAGATGCCAGTAGTGTTGGCTATCAAGAAAAGCTGATGACTGTGGCGAGGACCCAGCTTAAAGAAGGTGCATGTGTGTTCATCAGGCAAGGCTAAAAGGGTGGGGCTGCCCAAGCCCTTTTGAGACAACATCTCACAGCCATGTATCCTAATAGCTCTACCTGGAGTTAGGGGTCCTGTTCATCTGGCTGGGTATCAGTCTTGCTTTGTCCAACCTCTTATTTCTGTGACTCTATTCCTCTCTTTAGAAACAGGAATGCTAGTATATATTGTTTTTTATTTTTAGGGGCTCACAGTCAACTCTTTGCCTTGAGTCTCAGAGGATACTTTGGTCTTGGTCTGTTGGAAAATGTTAAAATTATTAAGACTATGGGATTTTTGTAGTTGAACTAAATGTAGTTTGCATTATGAGAAGGACATAAGCTTTTGGGGACTAGGGTGTGTTATGATTTGGATATGAAGTGTGTCCCCCAAAACTCCTGTATTAATTCAGGAATAATCAGAGGTAAACTGATGGGAATATATGAGCTGTAACCTAATCAATTCATCCTAGTTTGAATGGACTGGCTGGGAGGTAACTGTAGGCAGGTGGGGTATGGATAAAGGAGGTGATTCACTGGAATTGTGTCTGGAAGGGCACATATTCCCTCTGGTCTCTTCTCTCCTCTACCCCTCTCTCTTGACTTCCTGACACTGTCATACGCTGAGCAACTTTCTTCTGCTGGGCTCTCCCCCAAGATGTGCTGCCTCACCTGGAGCCCAGAGCAATGGAGTTAGCTATATACTGACACAGACCTCTGAAATCATAACCCCCAAATAAAGTATCTATTCTCTCAGTTGTTCTTATCAGCTATTTTGATCAAAACAACACAAAAGTTAACTAAAATAGGCTTGGATAGAGTTATGAAGGTGTGACTTTTTAGGTAGGGAATGTACCTAGATTCCTCTGGGGTTCGGTATATGGGCTTCAATATGGATGGGGACTTTGTTGATAAGGTGCCTTTTTGTGATTTCCAAGAGAGCATTAAGGAGTCCAAGTTCTACTGGTGTGCTTGCACCCCTTTCTTTGACTTGATTTGAGAAGAATGGGCCAGGAAGGTGTGGTAGGCTCAGGAAATTCTCCTTCATCATTCCAGTTTCCAGCCTTATATGTCCCTCTTTATCCTTCAAGTTCACTCTGTCTTTCCTAATAAGACTCCATGGTGATACGAACTAACTTGCAAGAGTCTTCCCAGATTTCTTCATTCAATCTGCCAGAATACTAAAAATTGTTTATTGATTCATAAGATGAAGAATGGTCATCCCTGTGAAGCAACTAAACTGCAAGTACTGGTTTCTTTCTAGACTGCTGGTTGCTTTCCACAAATGACAACATGTTGAGAAGAGACAAGGCATGCCTCCTGATTTTAACACAATAGAGTCACTGTACTTTAAGGTGGCAGTGTTTGATTCAAAAATGCAAAGTCAAGAGATCTGGAGACAAATAGACCCTGGGTCTTTCATGTCTTGGTCTGTGACTTTGATCAAATTACTTTACCTCTTGGCCTCATAGGCATCTTGGAAACAACAGTGATGACACAGCGGGATTATTTGAAGACTAGAAATTAACTAAAGTAGAAGCCCCAGTTTCTGTAAACAGGAAATGTTAAATATGTTGTGGTTACTACTTTATTTACTCTAAGGCATACAACTCCTGACAGATATCATGTCCTATGCTAAAAAGCAATTGAGGTGAACCTAGCTTCATATTACCACAATGGACAACTGAGACAGGTAGTTTATAAAGAGAGATGAATTACTTAGTACATGAGTCCAGAAGTCTCACCCCCCAAAATTCAGGGTTCTTGTGAGGGCACCAGATGACAATGGCATAAACTATGTACTTGAGAAAAACACTCATACCAAGAGTCAGGAAGAAGTACAGCACATACTGAGATCCCATGTTCCCTTTTTGTAGTGGTAAGGATGAAGCCCAGGGTCTGGGCATGCCAGGGATGTTCTCTACTTCTGATCCACATTCCAGGCCCTCGGGCTCATTTGAGAACAGATTCCCAATGATCTAAACACTTCAAATAAGGCCCTACCTTATGCATCTCCCACTAGTGCATCTCCCAACACCAGCATCTTGGGAACCAATACTTTACATATGGGCCCTTGAGAGATAATATTTATAGACAACCCACAGAAAAGGAGGACAAGAGGTTGAACATCTAGACCCTTCAGTCTGGGTAAGCTGGGTAAATGGCCATCATGGTATACATACTTTTAAGGAAATATTCTATATCTAGATTTAAACAATTTTAAAATTGTTGGGTTTAGATATTGCTTTGACTTACATCATAAAATTGTGTGCCGGTTTCTCAAAGAGATCAAAGATGGATTACATCAGACTTTGGTTCAGAATCAGGTTTTAAGGATTTCCACATATGCTGAACTTTGGCAAACTATTTTCTTAAAATCAATTGGATTCTTTTTTTCTGGGAGCATGGGATGGGAATGTGGGGAGGTGGCTGGAGGATCTAACATTGTTTTACAAATTCTTAGCAGATACCATTTTCCTTAAACACTCCTCCCACTTCTGAGAAAATTTAACATCACAAATATCTTAGTCTATTTCCTGTTGTTCTAACAAGATGCCATACTGGGTAATTTATGAACAAGAGCAGCTCATTTAGCTTACAGTTTAGGACAAGTTTCAAGAGCATGGCACCTGCACTCAGGCAGCATCTGGTAGAGTCGGACAGAGTAGCTGTGGAGGTTGGGCCTCTCTGTCTTCAAGGGTACCCCATCATGACCTCATCCATTCTTAACTTCCTCCCCAAGGTCCCACTTTCAAATGTCATTCACATATGCATTTAGAGATTAGTTTTCTAACATTTGAACTCTGGGAAACATTCAAAACATAGAAACAGATATACTGTATCTTTATTTATATACTATATGCATATCTATTTCTAATGTATTGAAAGGGAGATATTTATTCTACTGCTGTGCCAAAATCAAATTTTCCCATTTAGAGCCAACATCACCCCACTTGAGAAGGCATAGTCAAAACTTGCACTGTTTCTTGTCTTTTCAATTCTGCAGTGAACAATGAGGTTACTCCCTGGACCCAGTCACAACCGAGTTGCAAAGATGGTCACCAATGAAGAAATACATGCCAGGCAGATCTTCTCTTCATGAAATCTCTGGATTCTGGGAAGTTACTTCATTCAGGAATTGTTGGAAGGGAAAAGGGAATACCTTGTTCATATTTCCTCAGACAAAATAGAACAGGAAGGAAATGCCAGGCCTGCGCTGTGCAGTTGAAGGAGAGCCCTGTTCTCTAGGATATTTTTGTGTCATTGAAATCTGCACTCTGCAAATAATGAAATATCATGTAAGACTGACAGCCTTTCCTCTGCTTGCAGTGTGACCAGTGCTACTTGCTCCTGTGTGTAACAGCAAGAACTGGCTTAGTTCAGGGGACAGTGAAAGCTTCCTGGGGGTGGTGAAGTTCTCAAAATCCAAGGTGGTCAGCAGATGAGGTGGAGCTACAGGTGAGGGGATCATACAGCAAGTGGAAGGACAAGGCCTGTGCTTCAGAGTTACACAACAGGAAGTTCCTACAGTCTGGGTTCAGAGTGGCTGAGGGACACCAATTGGAAGATGCTGTAAACCGAGCAAGAGAAGGTGAGGTAGGGAAGCCTGGGGCTTAGCCATGTTTTGGGTTTTGGTCCTTATCTTCAGGGTGGTATAAAACCATTGTTATGTCTTAAGTTGGCGTGTGGGTTTGTGATGTGATTAAATTCTGTTGGCTGTCTTGTGGGGAACAGATGGAAATAGGGTAAGGGTGAGGAGGAGGGAGGACAAGCAAATTAGAGAAGGGAATGTGAATAGTCCAATTATGAGAAAATTGCCGCATCCAGATGAAGAAAATGGTAATGTGATCCAGGGTGGTTTAGCTACAGGAAAAAAAAAAAACATGGAAAGTGTTTAGGATGTGAACTTAATAAAACTGTTTTGGAGATTGGATGGGGTGCAAATGGGAATATCAGTGCATATATTTGCTTAACTCAGAGGATGGAAATGGTTTTTCTTAAAGAAAGTGGACCAGTCATCCAATGAAGGATACTGAGGTTGTTCTTAGATTCTTGAATTTTCCCTGACTTCATGACAACTGAAGGATGATCTGATGGACGAAATTGGGAACATGTGCAGAAAACACAAGAAGGAAATCTTGGCTAGACTTATACATGTGACTTTCATCTGTGCAGAGATTCTAATTAAGGTTGCCATGTGGATCAATCCGACCTTGAGAAGGAAGGGATCTGAGATGGAGCTTGAAGAGAAACCCATATTTAATAAGCTGTTGGAGAATGATTAGATTGGGGCAAATAGAAGTAGCTTGAGATCTGGGATAAAAGTCAGGCAGCTGGGGTGTAACAACAGCCAAAAGGGTAGGGTGTTCCAACAGTTGGAAGTGGTTGGTTGGTCTGAGTCTTGCTAGGGTTGAGTTCTTTGAGTCCCAAATAATTCAGGTTCAAAGTGACCACATTGTCAATCAGTGGCAACCCTGGCAGAGCCATTTAAATGAGTGATGGGGAAGAATACCTGGAATTGGAATCAGACTCTGGTAGACGAAGAAATGGTTTAGAAGTATACAGACTACTTTCAAAATAATTACCCAAGGGATATAATTTGGAAGAGACAGATCCTAGTTGGATGAATATATGGGGTTAAGAATGTTGTTTTAGATATCTGTGTTTAAATTGGAGTGATTTAAGTGTTTTAAAGACAATATGAATAAGTGGATGTGAGAGAGAAGGGCTCGGTAAAAAGAGGGAAGTTCCTGAGAAATCTGAAAAAGAAAGAGCTCCAATGCATAGGAAAGACTTATGGCATTCTGCATGCAAAGGGCAGCCTCTCTGTTATTATGGGTTTTGTGTAGGGTAGATTATGGTTTTCTGCAAGAAGCAGAAAACAGAGACAAATCTTGCAAATATTTCTAAGAAAAAATTAAGTCCTCCTCCCTATAAAGTGAAACCTCAGACCTGGGAAAGAGGATAGGCTCAACTCCAGAATAACGGAGGTGTCCCTGCCTTCATAACTTTCTGGGACACCTCAAGTAGCCATAGAAACTCTGAAGCCCTTGTGGGCACAAAAACACACAAAATTATTATGAAAATATACAGTGGTGACTTGGGGAATATATGTTCCAGTTAACAAAAGTGGCTTGTAAACTTATGTATAATTATTCAAAATTTTTAAATCATTATCTTCTACCAAAATCATGCATTGACTCATCAGCAGATTATTCAGCTTATTACTTATGCAACAATTTTGAAAACCATTGTCCTTTCCATGGAAGGCCTTTAATTTACCAAGAGTGTGTTATGTGGTGGGATGAAGGTTTGGCTTGCAACAGATCCAGGTTAAAACTTGTTATCACTCAATGCTTGCATCATCATGGAAAACTACATATTATTCTTTGAAATTAAGATTTCTTCTCAGTACTGAGGATTAAACACAGGGACACTGCACCACTGAGCTAAATTTGCAGCCCTTTTCCTTTTATTTTGGAAAAATTCTGATTAAGTCAATCCATTCCTGCAGACTGATCTACTGAGTAGGGGATAGTTCTCATAATCTAATCATTTTACCTTGGCACTTCCTCCATTGTCTCACATATGAGATATTTGGGGACAGCTCATCCAATCCATAAAAACCCTCCAACATGAAGGCCTCATTCACCATTCACAAGGAGGTACCAGTGGTCCAGAAACTGCAAAATCTGATATGCTCATCCTCATCGAACCCAATGGCTCTTAGTCCTAGAATCTCCCAATTTTTCTCCAAAAACAATAACATCAAAGTATGGTAACTGCAGAATGAGTCATGAGTCCTGTGGAAGCCATTTGTAGCTATGACCAGATGGGAGGAAGCTGAAATCCTACAACAGGGAAATTTCCACACTGATCACAGCGGAACGCTCTGTAGGCAAGCCTAGGACTGTCCAGTCTCTGAGTATTTCAGTACCTGTGAGCATCCAGTAACCCATTTTCCCAGAGCCATCTCCTGAGTATTGTAATGGCAGTAACCCTGTTTGGGGGTACAGGGGAGCACACAGGAGTAGCTGTGGTTTCTACTTGACATGGGAGAGGGAGGTGCTCTGAACAGCCTTTATCCCATGCCATGCTCAGCATCTTACCACAGACTCTCATCCTTCTGGGTTTTGCTGCTCCTAAAGAGCACACCTTGATTTTCACCCTGTCGCCTGCTTACTTCTATCTCTCTACTATTCAAAATCTGCACCAATGCACATGGCTGATTAACCCACAAGATTCATCAGCAATACATAATTTGAGGTTTGAATTTCTTTTCTACTGTACATCTAAGATGGTGCTTTTATTGCTAAAAGAAAACACATTAGAATAGGGAGTATGGACTGAAGCTACTTTGATAAGATTTTTGTTTTTGTTTTTTTTTTTCATTTAGAATTTGGAGGACAGTCAGGTGAGATGAACAGTATATTTGTCTGCTGAGACTCCTAAAAAAATATAGAGTTTCTTAGGGGATCAGACTGGATTCAGTCATGGAATAATGCTTGTGTGAGATGACATAGATGTCACAATTAAACCTAATTTTCAAAAGAACTTTCTCTGCATAAATCTCCAGTTGCTGTTTTGTTTTACACAATATTATATTAATCGGTGATACAAATAGGTATTAAGTTTAACAATATTTGAAAATGATTTTGTGCTTTTGTGCTGTTCACCCAGGAAATTGAATGGCTTAGAAATTGTGGCAATTATGATTTTACAATCTCTCGCACATCCATCTGAATGCGGTATTATCATTAGTATTATTATTCTTCTTATTGCATTTTCCATTTAAAAATTGCTACCAGATGCAAGTGAAATATTTTTTCTCTCTTGTCTCCTAGCAACAAACGTGGTAGAGGACACTTACCTCACTCTAGGAGGATGGCTGAGGTACTCTGAGAAAGTTCTACTAAGTATGGTCTGTATAGAAGACACCTTTTATACCATCTCTAGTTACAAGAAAGGGTAGTTTAAAGTTGTGTATTTGTTCTAAGAATCAGATCCAAAAGTTATGGCAGAATTACACAAAGGAGTTGATTGACTAGAGGGACTCAATCCTTGCTGACATCTGCAAATAATACTATTATTTGAGAAAACATTGTCTACTTACCCATTTCTTTTTCCTCACCACCCCCCACAGTGTTGAGTAAAAAACCCAGGGTCTTTGCATTGTAGGCAAATGCTCTGTCAGTCATTACCCTATGTTTGCAGTTCCTACCAATTTCCAGATAAGCAAGAGTCTGTATAACAGTGTATTGCCTAAAAAGAAAAGAAAAGAAAACCGAAATCAGATAACTTTGCTTGAGAACAATTTTTCATTAATGACGGAAGGAATAATTGTTGCATTAATTGCTAATTATTCATTATTTATTTACCCGGTTTTTTAAACATCTATGCTTCAAACCCTGCTTAGTGGGTAAGGAGATGAATAAAACAGAAACAAAACACCAAAACCCTTTCCTCGTGCATGTATTATGTAGTGGAGGCGGCAGAAAGTGTTCAAACAAATGGACAGATAGATGATTACAAATGCAGATGCCAGCAATGCTGCTTTGCTGCCCCTTTATCACATTGTACGGTTCACAGAGCCAGGGTTGAGATTCTACTTTCTGTGAATTGGCGCTCTGAATAGTACGGTGGGTGGAACCTAGAAGGTGCTAATTATATATATTTTTAAATGAATGAATGCATGAATGGAGGGCTATTTCTGGATAGTACCCTAAAAGCAGATCTCTCTGTGCTGCTTAATAGCTACTTCTTTCCATTTTAAACAGGATTCCACATATTTCTGTTTGTTTGTTTTCACTTGATTGCACCAAATATTTAAAAAGACAATGAGAGGTGTCTGGCAAATGACTCCAGCCGCTGTAATGTAATGCAGTAAAACCAGCAAAATCCATGCATGGGCAGAGTCGGGTGGAGACACCATGTAGAGGAGAAGTGTGAATGCACTTGGAGCCTGCTCGACCCCAGGTGTCTGCACTCTGGGCTGTGTCTTCTCCTCGGTGATGTGTTTAAGATCTCTGTGAGCCTAGCATTCTCTCCTGTCCTTCAGCTTGAAAAGAATCCCGGAATTAAGCCATTTCTCCATAACCGAAATTGCCTGCTCTTTGAATTCTGCATGCATTCCACAAGGAAATCACAGAGGTTGAACTTTTCTTCACTTTAGGTCAGGGTAGGACAGATGCCTAGCATTCTTGAGGACTTCTATTTTATCTCCAGCATTATAAAAGAGTAAATAAAACTTTGAAAAGAAAAATAAAAACATTAATAGCATGTTTTTGAGGTTTTATTGAGGGAGGAAGAGAGATATCAAATCCCAGGTCTTTCCTATGCTAGACAAGTGCTGTACCACCGAGCTATATCTGCATCCCAATGATTTCTCTTTCTTTCTTTCTTTCTTTCTTTATTTATTTTTAAAAAGAGAGGGACAGTGAGAGAGACAGAGAAAGAGAGAAACAACTTCACCTAGTTTTTTTTCACATGGCCTTAGTTGCTCCAACACTTAGTTGTGTACATGGTGTTGGGGTTTGAACCCGGGTCCTCGTGCTTGCCAGGCAAGCGCCGAAACCGCTGAGCCACCACTCCAGACCCTCATTATTTATTTTTATTAAGAAATTTATTTATTGATCAAACAAGCTTCTAACAAAATAATATAATATGTATAAAATCTGAAAATTAGATTTACCACCAAGAACCCCACCAATTACCCACCCTTATCACTCCCCCACCATACACCTCTACGAATGCTTTAGTTTGTATGTCATTACACCTTATCCAGATTTAAAACATGAGAGTTGATCTCCTTTCTCAATGGCCAGGGTCTAGCTCCAGCCTCCACAGATGAGTGAAGACATTCGACCCTTAGTTCTCTGGGTTATGCTCACTTCACTCAGCATAATTTCTTCCATAGCCATCCATTTACCTTCAAAGGTAAATGCATTTTTTTTAAAGAAAGAGGGACAGTGAGTGGGGGTAGATTCAATTTTATTTAGTTTTGCAGGTGTCTTTGTTGCTCAGACACTTTGCTGTGTATGTGGTGCTGGGGGTGATCCCCATGCCAGGCATGTGTCATAACCACTGAGACACCACGCCAGCCCCAAATGAATTTTTAAAAATGTGGTTTTGCTAATTGTTATGAATGGCCAAGTTATTTTTGAACACTGTCCTCATACATTTTCTCCAAGAGTGAGAGATGTAGGGACCATACTATTTTTTACTCCATATTATTCACAATATTTAAGTGATTAAATGTATAGTATTTGAGTGTTTCATAGAACAGGAAAGATAAAGAGGATACAGGGGAAAATAAGTGTTCTGTGCTGACTTGAAACCACTGATTTCTAAAAAGAAAAGGAACTTTTCAAGTTGTAGGATTTTTTGGTTTTAGGATGATCCCCGGGTATAATATTTTGTAGGTCAGAGTTTGTTGGAAATGCCTATGGATTGCCCATTTGTTCATTGTTAACTGCAAACTAAATTGTTATTTAGAAAAAATTTGCTTAAAATTAGTAGAAGGCAAAGGAGTGGGGATAGAGGTTTTAGAGTTCTAGACTACTAGGTGGTATCTGAGAGGAAAAGAAATCTCCTGGGACAAACAAATGCAAATATAATTTAAAAGAAGAAAGGAGACAGAGGCATCTTTTTCAAGCACTTGGTTGTCAGTGAAAATGGATATATGATAGCAACAGAAAGGGGATGTGAAAAATTCAGACTCCTTGACAATCAAGGGAAAGGACCAGATGGAAGCCAATAAAAGGCTGAGAAGAATGGATGTGAAGTCCAAAGGAAATGATGTGTGGAAATCTTTGAAAAAAGTGCAATCACTTACATAGGTTTCTGCAGGTTCCTACCTTTAATGTATGAATATGTAGTTATGCAAGTTAGAGACTTGATTGGGAATAAACCTTTGAACTGAAAGCCTAATCTTCCAGTTGCCACTGAAAGCACTTTCACCTTGACTACCAAGCACTTCATGTATGTCAAGTGATCTTCACTTGTTATTTTGCCTTCATATATCCCATATGGATTCTCATGCCAGTTGAAAGATGGAGGGAGTGAAGTTCAACAACTTGGATAACAAATCAAACCTACATTGGCATGTAAAGAGAAATGCCAACTGGATGTGGTGGTGCACACCTGTAATCCCAGCAACTTGGGAGACTGAGGCAGGAGGATCACAAGTTCCAGATCAGCCTCAGCAACTTAGCAAGACCCTGGCTCAAAATAAAATACAAAACAGGCTGAGGATCTGTCTCAGTGCTTAAATACCTCTGGGTTCAATCCCCAGTATAACACCAAAGGAAAAAAAAAAGAAATAAAATAAAAATAAGCAAAAAATGAATAAAATAAAGTAAAAATTAAGAAAAAAGAGAGGTGCCAAGATGGGAATCAAGGCCTGTTTGAGATCCGTGTCCATACTCCTCTGACTGATTAGAGTGTCGCTCCTAAGACTCATCTTCCCTCTGAGAGATGCAGGTGGAAAGGATGGGCCAGGATTTCACAGAACATTGAAGAGAAGAATAGAGCGAGTTTTCTATGTGGCTTTCTTTTTCTTCTGTGAAGCAGGAATCCAAATGCTACCGACTGCCTGTAGCTCTAAAATGAAACTATTAAAAGCCATAATATATACTTCATTAAAAATATATCATCAACATCATGTAGCCCTTCTGATCAAATTCAACGCTTATGCAGAGCCCAGGGCCCAAGAGACTGTAGACGTGGCACTACCTTGGAATGAATTCCACTGGTATTTTTGGTAAGCGGACATGCAGTGTAGATGTAGGCATCTGGACATGTCAATATTAATTTTCAAACAGCATCACATGAAGCTATGGAGTTTCTACTTTTAAGAAATACCACTCCCCTTAAAGTCAATATTTTTATATTATTTAGTGTTATCATCTCTCTCTCTCTCTCTCTCTCTCTCTTCCTTTTTCTCTGTAGTTAGTCTACTACAAGTGGTGCTCTCAGTCTAACATCCATGCATGAAACTGTTCTTTCCTGAAACCAATTGTGCATTTAATCACTGGTGATATTTCTCACACTCTGAGCAGAATGCAGTTACTTTCTACCCCACCTGATAGCTTTATTTAGCAGTGCATCATATTAGCTATAAAAGGTAGTCAATAAGGCAGGTCAATATTTATGATATAATTTATGAGATAGACATACACACAAAGCAGAAAATCTTTAAGCTGAAGATTGGGTACTTGGTGCCTAAGAAAGATAGACTTCGACAAAGACGTACGTTTGAAATGTATTCATGGTCTCAGGAAACAACATTAAATATAATTGGAATATTTAGTCTCACAACTACATGAATCCAGACCAATACTCCCCCAAACACAATCTTAGAAGACTTTATATGGAGAGACATTTGTGGTCTCAGAATGTGTATTTTTTCTCCCCAAATCATACTAGGATTTAGATGTAAGTTTTTTAGTTCCAAGACCTACATTATTCCCACTTCACCCCACCAAGGGCAGTATGAAGCTACTTACTATTCACTATGAGGTTGGATTAAAACATGGCTCATTTCTGCATTATTTCTAGGGTAACTGACAAAATCAATTACCAGCATGCCCAGTTTTATGAGTACAGTGCTTGAAAGGTTATTGCACAGGTAGAGAAAAAAGAAAAAATAAGGGAAGGTGTGCCAGTGAAGGGTCACCTTCATTTTTACATTTATTATTTTTTGTGGGCATTAGTTACAGCCACAATATGTTGATACCTTGAATAGATTTTCTAAAATGAAATTGCCATAGGTGAAATGCTTCACAGGATCAGATAAGGGGGAACAGTTTTGATGACTAGTGGAACCTGAAGGTTGAGTGTAATCTACAGGTGAATTTAACAAGGTACTAATTTAGAGATAAGGAAATGTTTGTTTATCAAAAACAACACAAATGTATTTTAGAGGGCAGGGGTGCTTCATGGATTCTAAATGTGCTCATAGAAACATGCAAAACTGATAAATGTCAATGACCTTTCAATATCAGCAGACGTTCACACTGTAGGGATAGGAAGAGGCAGCAAAAGCCAACCATTCTCTGTTTCAATCTTTTCCAATAAAACCAAACAGAAACAAAAAAAAAGAACAAACTCTGCCTTTGTGCACTATGTGAGAAGGATTCAGACACAGCTTGCCAGTGGGTATGGAAATGGATGGTTCTCCTGAATAGGTCCCCAAATAATAGGCATTCCACAATTAATGCCAAAAACTAAAAGAGGAAGAAAACAAATCAACCTTTGTAATTTCTCCAGGTAAATTAGGAGTCCTACTTTGCAAATCATCCCTGAACCCACACAAGCCTGAGATGTCCATTTCCTCATATTGTCTAGATCATCAGCTGAGAACTCCCCAGCAGAGGGAAAGTTGCTGTCAGGGTCTGACATGAGGGAGAGGTGAAATGAGTGGCTGTCGAGGGCCTGCAACAGGGCAGGAAATGGCAGATGAAAACCACGTGTCTCACGTTGCATATGTTGACAGCAAAATTCACAGCAGCCTTGGAGTTTTAAGTTATGTTTTCAAATTCCAAATCCACTGTTGTGAACTTGAGCCTCATTACTCCCTTGTGGCATTGGTTGGTCATGTCTAAAACCGGTTTGAATGATGCTGGGCTTACACGGTAGGCAGGGGCACTGAGCAAGGTGATGCATGCACGGTTCCTAGCTGAACAACTGTGTGATCACAAGCATTCATTGCATGGTTTGATTTTATAAAATAGTACTATTTGGTTTGGTCAATTCTCATGTTTTAAATCCAAAAAAAGTGTAGTGTCATACAACCTAAGGCATTTGTAGAGATGTATTGGGAAGGAGGGAAGGGAAGGGATAGTTGGGAGGGGGGCTCTTGGGGGTAAATCTAATATTCAGAATTTATATATATTATATGTTTTGTTAGAAACATGTTTGATTGTTCAACAAATAAATTTCTTAATAAAAATTAGTAATATTTGGTTAATACTGTCTCCTATACTTTGCTCTGAGAGTGGCCCTTCCCCTATAAATAAGGAACAAAGCACCTACCTCAGGAGTTCTTGTAGGAATGAGCTTTAGTATACAGAGCCTAAAAGTACAGAGTCCACCAGGTAACAAGTGTGCTAGCTAAGCGCTAAGTACTGTTAATGTTAAGACTCGAGTTTGGTAGTTGTGTTACATACATTTTAAAGTAAGAAAAAGCTGCTTCTAAGAATTAGGGATGACTCCACCATACGACCCTGCTATTCCACTCCTGGGTATCTTTCCAGGGGACTTAGAATCAGCACATTACAGTGACACAGCAATATCGATGTTCATTGCAGCACAATTTACCATTGCTAGGCTATGGAAACAACCCCGGTGTCCCTCACAGGAAGAATGGATCCAAAAACTGTGGTACATTTATACCA
>PVKS010021512.1:0-35080 GCA_004027875.1 Aplodontia rufa | reverse complement strand
TCGTCCTCTCTAATGGCCGAGTAGTATTCCATAGTATATATGTACCAAAGCTTTTGTATCCACTCGTCAAGTGAGGGGCATCTGGGTTGGTTCCATAATCTAGCTATAGTAAATTGAGCTGCTAAAAACATTGATGAAGCCACATCGCTATAATATGCTGATTCTAAGTCTTTTGGGAAAATTCCCAGGAGTGGGATAGTTGGGTCATAAGGTGGTTCCATCCTTAATTTTTTGAGATTCTCCATTCAGCTTTCCATAGTGGCTGAACCAGTTTGCAGTCCCACCAGCAGTGTAGTAGTGTTCCTCTTTTCCCACAGCCCCTCCAGCTTCCGTCGTTGTTTGTATTTTTCATTTTTGCCACTGTTACAGGAGTGAGGTGTTATCTCATTGAAGTTTTGATTTGCATTTCCCTTATAACTAATGATGTAAAGCATTTTCTCATATATTTGTGGGCTTTCTGGACTTCCTGTTAGTGATTTTTCAAAAAGTGTCAAATTCTATCTGAAGGAGAGTCCATGTGATCTAATAAGAGAAGGAACCTGAAAATCAGAGATTGGCGGCAAGGAATGTCTCAGAGTATGCTATACTTTTGCAAAAAGTAAAAATTAGTTTAAAAATGGGAAAAATATGAATAAGTGAAAATTAATACAAGCAAGCTTGAGTATTGTCTTTCGGTGTCTTCTCTGGAACTTCTAAATATAACAAGGTAAGGCTAATAAGGTATATTAGTTCAGTCCTCTCAGAAGCAGATGCCAAGACATTAATTGGGAAGAATGCCTTTAAAAGATAAAGGAGAAATGGAATAGGAGAAGTTAGGAAAAGCCTTCAGACCATGATGTAGATCTGACAACTCTGAAGGTGCGAGAGGGGAAAGGAGAATTAAGAAGGAGAAGACTCAAACCATGGTGCCCTATGGGAAAGCCTTGGTCAGGGCAGGGAGGAGCTCCAGCCCAAAGAAGGCCCAGAGTGGAGCCTCCTACTCTCCAAGATTGCAAACCCTTGGACCACTGCTTTGCTCATTTATTGACTGAGCTGGTCCTGCAGGTGTTTGGCATTTGCTAGAAAGCTCTAGCAGATCCCAAAGTCACCTCAACTAGAGGCTGCTATCTATGTGCATTCCTTTCAGCAGACTCTATCTTGGTGGGACCACTGAGTGGGACACTACCATGGACACCACTTGCAGGCATTGATCCTCTTCCAGTGTGACTGCAAGCTGACATGTCTGACAGCTAATCAGATCATCTCCCCTATATAGTCAGATTTGGATTAGGTGCCTACTCTTTCCAAATGACTTACCCACTTGCTTTCATAAAGTCATTCCTTTATTAGAAAATTTTCAAGCAGTATCAAAAAACCAATCAAAAGTACTTTGGAAACCCTCTCAGGTTAAGAACCATTAACCCTTAAGTGTGGCCCACCCCAACACCATTTAATATACAAAATTAAAGCAGCACTGTGTTTTAGAAAACGACTATATCTGAAAAAGTTCCTTCTTATTCTGGAAAATGAATGGTCTCCCCTGAGTATCCATAGGACATTTACTCAACCTTGATTCTTCTCATTGATTTTGTCTCCCCACAGAAAAGGAACTTCATTTTTTGTCCTGCTGATTTGTTTTAATCAAATTGCTCAGTGATATAAAACACAATATAAAGGAAGATGAGTTTTGCTTGTTTATTCTGGATGTGTACCGGAGCACTTTTGATTTGTCCTTCCCTTTTCTGGGACCTGGGACTCCAGGTGTGACATTCTTGTTGCTGGCCTCCCTGTGCCCTTACTGGACAGCCGGACACAGGCAAATGCATGGAGCTTGCCCCACTCCTACGTCCCTCCCTTGCTCCTAAACACTGGTGGGTATGTGAAATTTAAGTCAGAGTAATCCCGAAAGACATTTTCCTTTTGATCAAAAGTAAAAATTCATGTTATTGTACACAGTTTCGAGCTATATACAGTGTTTTCCTCTAACAGTGAAGGATAATAGACTTTCAAATTTCACCTTGAGTGCTAACCCTCTCCTGCATTCCAAAATCATGTATTCAACTCTCTGCTCCACATTTTGATGCATGATTAATCAGAAAAGGCACCTTGAACTTCACATATTCAAATAAGACAAGATTTCCCCTCCCAAACATGCTCCTCCGTCAGTCCATCCCTACTTGGTAAATGATAACTCCAGCGTCTGGTTGCAGGGACCAGAAACTTTGGACACACCTCCACTTTTTCAAACTTTTTTTTTTTTAAGAGAGAATCAATTTTATTTAGTTTCTCATGCAGCTTCCGTTGCTCGGAGACTTTGTTGTGTAATTGGTGCTGGGGTTTGAACTCGTGTACTCTCCCGTGTAGGGCAAGCATGTAACCCCTAGAGCATTTCTAAGCATTTCCCTGTGAGAACTCCAGTCCAGACACCACCGTCCCTCTCCTGGATCAGCTCAACCGCTCCTCACTGGCTGCCCTGATGATGCGTTTGCCACTTTGGTCTATTTCCTATCTCATTACTACAGCAGTCATTTTAAAGCATAAGACATATCATCTTAACACCTGTATCAAAACTCTCCAAAGATATCTTCGCATTCAGGGTCAGTCCTTTCCATGGACCGTGGAACTTCACTCTCTCCCCTGGCCACTGTTCTAAACACATCTCAGCCACTGCCCCTTTCTCAAACTCTGCTCCAGTCTTAGAGTTTCCTCGGTCTTTGAGAAAGTCAAGCACACTCTTACCTCAGGGTCTTTGCATTTACTATTCCTTTTACCTAGAAAAATCTTCATCCCTGTGTTTAGGAAGAATCGCTTCTGGAAAGGAGGAAAGTTCACAAAGGAAAGTAGGAGGAAGCTCCTGGGCTCAGAGCCATGAGCACCCTACAGATACACAGACAACACGGAATGTGAATTCAGGGCTTGAATTAATATTCCTTAAGCCTCAAAGCACAGGGCAACTTCAACTAGCAGCTGAGCTGTCCTCAAAATTGATGAATGAATCTCCACGCTCTGCCCCACAATGAAAATATCCCCTGGTGGCTCTCTTAAACCCAGTGCTTTACGTATGCTTTTTCCATAAATGCCCACAACAGCACTACCGGACACAGGTGATTATTATTCTCACATTGTACATGTACAGGTTTCATGTCTAGGCCATTATCACAGAACCAAGATACAATCATGGGTCAAGCAACCACAAAGCTCATTCTCTTTTTTAAAAAAATTTCACACAGCATACAGGTTCCCGATGAAGTAAAATAGATGCGTAACATGCCTCTGAGCATTTTCCAGTCTCTGAAGGATCCCCACTACTTCCAAACTACCTGTCACACTTCCAGTCTCTTTTTAAATTATAATTTATATCTCTAAGACTAGCTCAAAGGATCTCCTGACTTTCCTCCATCCACTCTCCTCCCCATCTCAAGTAAGAATCAAACTCTCCTCCTAACCCTCATGGTTTGTGGACATGGTTTATACCTCTATTCTGGAATTTCCTTCATTGCCCTTAGCCGTAGATACTTCTGGCTCCACCCTACACCCCATCAGTTCTAAGCTTCTTGAGGTCAAAGGCATTTTTTTTTTTTTGGTAATAGGGATTAAACACAGGGGCACCTAATAACCACTGAGTCAAATCCCCAGCCATTTTTATGCTTTTCTTTTGAGACAGGGTCTCACAGAGTTAGTCAGAGCCTCACTGAATTGCTGAGGTTGTCTTTGAACTTGCGAGCCTCCTGCCTCAGCCTCCCAAGCTGCTGGGGTTACAGGTGTGCACCACAGTGCCTGGCAGAGCCATATTTTTGTCATACTTTTATCCTTCAACAAACAGAAATGTGCCTTAACATGTTAGCTATTCAATAATACTACCGCAGAACAATGGGATCTTATGTAAATAATGCTTTACAAAGTCTTAGTTTGCCAGTTACAGTAATAACAGGTAACTTTTATTGACTACTTACTATGTGTCCATGCTTGCTAATCTTATATGTGATATACCTCCATTTATCCTTCCTGATAACCCTATGACCTGTGTAATGTTATTATCTATGTTTAATATAGGATAAAACTAAACAATAGAGGGGTTAATTAATTTTACTGATAGTGTGAGAGCTAGAAAATGGCAGAGCTAGGATTTGAACCTCGGCAGTCTGAATTGAGAGCCCATGATTGAATCACAGCACTCTTCAAAATTGAATTTTGTGACCTCAGTAACTACTATAATGATTGCCTCTTTTATTCCCATCCCACCTACAGCTGCTCCACATCATGGTATATTGTCCGTGCACTTGCCCGTTTTAAACTGTTTAAGGGCAGGACCTGGAGACCAGAGAGATTCATTTGTCGGGAGATGGGTATACTTTCTGTGCCGAGTGGCTGGATATGCTACACCCAAAGCAAATTCCAGAAATTTTTAATTCCCTCTTGAGGTCCTCATTGTGACGTAATAACAGCACTGTTGACTAAGAATTAGTCTAGCAAGATTTCTCATCCTAAAAATGAATACTCCTTTTTTTTTTCTTTTGAATGCCAAAGAGGTATGGAGACACAGAGAACAGTTAATGTCTTGTAGTCATCATGGATTTGACCTGCAGTAATCATCAGGCCTGACAAACATGATGGACACAGCTATTAAACCACAGACACGGGACCAACACCAGGGTGCACGTTGACCATTCAGCCTTCAAATCACCTGCTGGACGACAGACTTCACTGCTGTCCAAGACAATGGGGCCTCGGAGTGGGCTCTTAAAATTCCCACATTACAAAGAACAGTAAAATCTTAAAGATTTTTTTTTAAAGATCATGACTAAGAAGTTTACTAAAATCTCAGACTGATTTGCAGATTTAAAACTAGCTTTTTTCTAGGTATTTATTTTTCTTGTCTGAAAAAAGGGATGCTTTTTTCCTTAACAATAATAAGTAATCAAATTGTAAAATCTGTAGGAGACAGATAACTGCTCAGCTTGCAGGTGGAAATTAATTTTTTCATCTCAGAAGTACAAGATGGATTTCAGTATTGATTTGAGAATATCATGTAATCCCCACTAACATCTTGGTCACAGGGAGGAGGAACACATCTCAGACTCCTCAACTCAGTGACAATGTCATTAACAGAGGGAACAAAGTTCCATTGAATGAGAAGGAACAGGATCACACACACGCATGCTTGATGGAGAAAATAGAAGGAGGTGGGTCAATGAGTTGTTTGTTATATAAGAAGGAGCAAAGGGGAGGATTGGTATTGTTTAATTTGAGTCAAGTAGCAGATAGTTGGAATTTGAGCACCACTCATTTGGTTTTAGTACTGAGTACACTTGGAAATGATTAGAACTGTCTCTTCTTCCCTATGCCTGCTGCCGCCCTGCTTTTCAGCATCAGATTATTTGATTTGACACCCGGCACACACAAAGGTTATTCCTTCTGCTCTGTCTATAAGGGTTGGTATGAGAAACAGAGGAAGAAAAATTGCACACCTGGTAGTACAGTGAACCCAAAAATACACAGAAATGTACCAGAGGGAATAGTCATCAACGCAAAGTGAACAAGCACCCAGACTATTGATTACATGCTGCTCACAGAACACCAGGCGCTTCTGCCAACTCCTTCCTACTCATAGATGAGCTGAAGACAGCATGTTGTACCTTGCATCATCAGTTTTGATGAATAACGCACTGATAAGCACTGCAGCCAGTATTCCGGAGGAGCTGGGAAGCCAGATGTCATCTGGACCTCCAATAGTTTGAACCCCGGGTCTCTGACAGACACTGATAAAAATACGACCCAAGCATTGCATAGTGGGCAAGGCCACTGTGCAGTTCGGGTGTATTTTATGGCATTCTGGAAAATGAATGGGAATCAGCTTTGTCACCATCAGGAGTGAGGGGAGACTATGCTTTAATAAAATTTATCATCAAGTTACTCAGTGGTCACGTTGGAGGGGTGAACTTGTGAATCTGGAAAGCTCACACAAAGCCACACAAAGAAAGGCTCTGGAGGAGAAAGTATTTTTAAAGGGCTCACATCCACACGGTTCCAAATGAGGATCATGACAAACAGATGGAATGTGCTCCCTCCACAATGGAATTCGAAGGGTGGTTATGATGGATTTGAGTGCTGCCATAGTGGAAAGTGTGCAAGATCTGATTCTACGCCCCCAGGATGCAAACTGCACGCTTGAAGCACTTCAGCAGGAGCACCATACATATCACGTTTAATTCCATCATTACAGGTAAATGCTCAGAAGGATCAATTAGACACGAGGCTTCCTCCATTCGGTAACTGCAGACCTACCCCACGTTGTTTTATGAGTGAAACCTGGAGCTGGAGCAACAATTGTCTTTGCTCTATTTAATTCTTCATCTAGACAACAGATTTTTCTGACCCTAAATTCAACAATGGTCTCTGGCTCCATCCTCAATTGCAGTCGGCCGCTACTTCCCTGCTCCCTTCCAGCCCTTGCTCTCCTCTGCCATACTAGTTTCCCCACTGCTGGGAATCCCTCCACCCCTCCATCGTCACCTGTTTATCTAGCAGGACACCTCTTCTACAGTATTCGCAGCTTCTGGAACCCGAGCCGTCAGTCTGAAACGCTGAGATCTAGCAAATCAGAGATTTAGGCTACAAACATTCCAACGCTCAAGCCACTGCTTTGAAGCTGCCTCACTTGGGGAAAGATAAATCATGACATAAAATCGCCCAACACGAAGGTTGCCCTTTGTCACACATTCCAACCCACTGCATTTGATTGGATCATCTGGGCAGGCCGAGAACCTGAGGGACTCCTCCTTTGCCATCGCCTGGAGTATACAGACCAAAAAACCACTCCAGCTTTGGAAGGCATTCATAAACATCCTTATTTAAACAGTTACTTTGCTCTTAGTTTGAACAGCATTGTAATGGGCAAATTCAGATGATGTCAAAATAATTTTAATATCTTCCAAATATTCCGTGAAATAGAATGTAAATAGTAATGTGTGTATATAAACAGATGATAGTTGATAAACAAATATATCATTTTATAAGAGATTTTATTTCCACACGGCAAGACAACCATTCTGTGAAAAGCTGACATTTTTTTTTCCTCCTGTGCTCTCTTTCCCTGTCCGTGCTCTCTGGGTGTAGTTACAAAATTTTAAACACAGAAGAGTAGAAAAATAGTATATCGAACATGCATATAACCTTTACTAAATTTTGATAAATGTCAGCTTTGTCATGTTTGTGTCATCATTTTTATTCATTTGCTTCATCTTTGTGCTGGAGATCAGCTAAATTAGGGATATCAACCACACTATCAAAGCTTCTATTTACTCACTCCTGAACAAAATTTAAAATTTAATTTATAAGGACAAGGTTAACTACCAAGAAAAACTTCAGTGTCAATGGGATAAGTGAGCACATAGTTTCACTATAGGCAAACTACATAGGAAATCAAATTATGAAAGAATCGGAATAGAATCTGAATAAACGGGTTAACATGATTCAGATATTTAATAAAATTATTCAGATAAAGTGTTGTAGCCCCATATTCAGTGAAGACAAAATAATTATTTGCTGAAAAGCCTGTCTCCCATGGAGTGGGCTTGGCATGCCCTCACGAAAATTATCCTTCTAACTCTCCTTTCTTTGTGTGTTCACGTTGCAAAACCATTTCTTCTTCTTTTTTCATATTTTTTATTTATGCAATAAGTAAATTTAGAAGCAAATGCATAACCAAGGAATTGAAAATGTGTCAACTCCACACACTATTTTCTGTTTGTCTGGTTAGAGCGCCAAGATAAACCACAAACCTGTATCTCTGAATAAGAATGCTACCTGAAGGGGCAGCATTGCCCCCTGTCCTACCCCCCATCTAAGGTGGCTCCTCTTTCTGCCCTTCCTAATAATGTTACAAGATATAACACATGGTACAATATCATTTCTTGTATTTCTCCTACCTCTCTCTGTTAAATGGCAGTTTCCAGAAATTCTTCTAAAATGAACTTCAGAATGCCTGAAATAACGGCGCGGTGGCACAGACCTGTAATCCTAGCAACTCACGAGGGTGAGGAAGGAGTCTTGCTCTTTCAAGGCCAGCCTTAGCAACTTAGCAAGGCCTGTCTCAAAATAAAAAAGTAAAAAAGCTAGGGACGTGGCTCAGTGATTAAGGGCACCTGCGTTCAATACCTCCCTCCCCCCAGCAAAAAAAAATTGCTTCAAACAAAAGCTATATAGTAAGTATTAACCTTGCTAATATCAAGAGTTTACTGGGGGAAATTAACAGTAAGAATATAAAAGTTGTGGGGCTGGAGCAGTGGCTCAGCGGTTGCAGTGCTTGCCTGGCATGAGTGACAATGTGAGTTCAAACCCCAGCACCACATACACAATGAAGTGTGGGTGCAATGAAAGCCACATGAAAAATTAAATAAAATTATTATCTCTTTCTCTCTCTCTCTCTCACTGTCCCTCTCTCTCTTTAAAAAAAGATCAAGAATATCAAAGTTTTAATACAACTAAGTGGAAGATTTGATATGTTTCATTTGTATGAAATATATAAAATTTTATCCACAATGTACTAGAAAAAATGTATAATCCAAATGTGTATATAGACAAAATATTTATTCAGAATTGATGCATAATTATGGAAAAATGATGTTCTTGGTAAGTATTCTGAAATCAGTAATCAAACTCTTAAAAGTCTGAAAAAAACATTTGTCATTATGACCAGAGAATTATTCACATATGGCTGCAAATGACGTTCAAGTTCTGGTCAAGATCTCCATTATCTGATTCCCTTTTCTAGCAACTGCCAAGTTTACAGCTTCTTTTTTGGTGATTCCTGCCAGGATTCAAATGTTTCTTCTTTGTGTTCCAAAGCAGATTTTCCAGAGAGCACTCTCAGCTTCCAGAGCCTCCTGGTCTCCACTATAGGCTGTACCGTCCCCCTGCACAGAAGGCCCACACTCCAGGACGTGTCCAGGCTCCTTCCTCCCCTGATGTTGAGAGCGCTCAAGCTTCTAGGACTAGCATTTCCTCTACTTTTTTTTCTCTGAGCCTTTTAGAAACTCCAGTCTTTGGAGCCAGTTACCAAAACTTCTTCTTATTCTACAGCCATTCCTTTATAATCAGACCTAAGCAAAATTTCATTAAATTCAAATGATGTTTATAAACGATGCTTTGTGAACAACTGGGGCAGGACCTGGGCAAAAGTTGTACAATAAACCTCCCCTGATGGACAGCTGACAATGGCAGACGTAGCCATCATGAGAGTTGTCAGTCACTGGTAAATGTGCTGCCCCCGGAGGGACAGTCAAGACGGAGAACATCATGGCAGTAAATAAGAACAGGTTCCTGCAGAAAGATCTGAGATGTGTACCGGATCGCAAGTAAAACAACATCCTTGAATGCTCCCGCACCCACCAAGAAAATCTCTGGAAATTCCAGACAATCTCATAAGCTCCATTCCACGCGCACCAGGACTGCAGTGGGACAGGCTCTCAGGGAGTGACGGGATCTTCCTCAATGCCAAGTTCCTTGACACCCTTTGTTCTTCCACATGTTCAGATTATTAAATCCATATAATTAAATGCTCTTTTTGGATTCCTTCTTCAATTAAATTATAGTGATCAGAAAATAGAGAATTCATAAAAATGTTAAATGTTTATTTCTTGTTTTCTGTTCCTTGCTTCTCCTCTGCCCTGTTTCCCCACAGCATCTTCATTCCATCTGCAGTGCAGAGCCGGAGCACTATTTCATCCTCAGGGACAGTCCTGCTCGGCCACAAGCCCAGCAGAGCTTGTTTAAAACAACAGTATGTCATTATAGACAGGAGTTTCTCAGAGGCTTTTTAAGGGGACAAAAGGCTCCCTCCGTGTTTTCTCTTTCCATTTTTCTCTCTGTAATCACTTTTGCTGAAACACTGGAGAGTCTCAAAAGGACCCACTCATCCTACACATAAAATTTTAAAGAGAATTTTTCAATTTGTACAATAGTTTTGAAAACTGACTGCAAACATGGATAACTGGAAGTTATGGAAACGTAATTCTGCTGGCCCAATGTTTAGGAAAATGCATAGAATTTTGTTTGAGTCTAATATAAAAATTGGTTAGGAACTTCATTGTTTTTGATATAACGGATCTGTTTAACAATGATTTCTCTTAGCAAATTTGAAACATGCCTTCAGAATCTTGGAGTATCATGACTTCTATGTAAAAGAAGGAAACAAAATAAAATAATAATGGTCGAACAATGGGGTACAAATTTAAAGCAAATTTACTTTGTGCAGGTGACATAGATGTACACTGATGAAACATTATTAACGTATTATAAACATACTATTAACTGCTCAGCAAAAGCACTATATATTAGAAGTCATCTATTGCTGGGTGTACTGCTAAGTTGTTTAGGGCCTCACTAAATTGCTGAGGCTGGCTTGAACTTGCAATCCTCCTGCCTCAGCCTCTTGAGCTGCTGAGATTACAGGTGTGTTTCACTGTGCCCAGCTACACTCCTGTCTTTTCAGACACACAGCATGACATCCACCTGCTAGATGCCAGTAGCACATCCTACCCTCAGTCACAATAATCATAATGCTGCTGGATATCTGAAAAATGGGGTATAGCAGAACTGCCCTTTTTGGAGCACTGATACATGGTATTAAATTGGAGTCAAGATGATATTCAGTTGGTCTAGCACTATTTTAGGCATGGCATTTATTTCTTCATACTATGCAGTGCCACCAATGTCACAAACTAAGAGACTTTGTGATGGAGAAACTGTTAAATGTCCTTTATGGACTCTTATCTTATTGGCTTAAACAATCCTTATATCAGTATGACACTGTCTTATTATAAGGCTTTTGCAACTATGACTTAATATCTAGCATTATATAATACTCCAATTTTGTTTGTGTTATTTTAACAGTGTCTATATCCTTGCTTTTGCACCTAAGAATCAACTTGTCAATTTCTATTTAAAAAGGAAAACCACTGGAAATTTTGTTAGAATTATAATAAATACATAAATCAACCTGAAGAAAAATTTAAAATTTGGTAATAATGAATTTTCCAACAGTAGACCGTAATGTGTCTACCCATTTGATTAATTTCTTACTTTTTCTTAAAAATGTTTTTCTAATTTGCAGATTAGATCTTATACACATTTTTCCTTAGATTTATTTCAAGGACTTTGTGGATGCTATTATAATTACCTTTATTTTGAAATTGTTTCTTAGCAGTCAGATTCGTGTGTATAAGAATATAACTCATTTTTATACTGAGCTTATTCTAGTTATCTATCCAAATTTATTTATTTTAAAACTTTTTCTTTGGGCTGGAGCAGTGACTCAGCTGTTACAGCGCTTGCTTGGCACGCACAAGTACACGAGTTCAAACCCCAACATCAGGCATGTAGACAATGAAGTCTCGGAACAACGAAAGCCACATGAAAAACTAAATAAAATTGATTCTTTCTCTCTCTCTCTCTGTCACTGTCCCTCTCTCTTAAAAAAAAAAAAAAACTTAATCTTTGATTTTTTTACCTTTTGCATACTTGCATTGTCCTATAAGTAATTTTTTTTATTTTCTTCAGTATTTATGCTATTCATTTTTTATGTTGTTACGTTGGCTGAATGTCAGTTCAATGTTGAACAGATATGGTGATAATGTGCAAAGCTGTCTAATTCCTGATCTTATCAGGAAAAGGATTTCACTTTTAATTATGACATTTAATGTAAGTTTTTAGATAAATTTTATTGAAATAAATTTTCTTTTCTTCTGGGTTTGGTATGAGTTTCTGTCATAAAGTGGTGTTGAATTTTATCAGATTGTTTTTCTGTATCTATTGAGATAATCATATGATCATTTCACTACTGTTTAAAATTGATTTAAAAATATGAAATCAATGTTGCATGCTAATAAGACAGTAATTTTCAAGTGATATGCAATTGTTTTAAATGTCCTAGAATTTAGATTATTATTGGTTTAGGATTTTTGCGTATGAGATCATGAAAAAGATGTGTCTATAATTCTCCTTTCTTAAATAAAGATTTTGTTAAGTTTGTTTCCAAGCTTATTTTGACCTCTGATAGTTTAAGGGTCCAAATGCAAACTTCTTTTCCAGAGAAGATTTACTTTTGTCTCTTTCTGGCAAAGACTCCACTTTTTAAGCAAAAATAAGATAAAAATAAATAAATTTTAGAGCAAAAAAGAAAATATAGGAAAACATAAGGGCCTTTTGTTGCTGGAATCAGCCTTTTGAGAAATTTGTGTCTCACAAATGCATATCGTTGTTTCAAACACTGAAACATTGCTGTTGTAAAAACTAATTGCAAATGTTTGTGACATTTTTATTTTTTAAATATTTCATGTGAAATTGGTCTTCTATATTTTATAAACAGTTTTAAAAATTGTCTGACAAAGCCATCTTGTCCTGGTTTTTCTCTGTGAAAATATATTTATTGTAGATTTAATAGCTTTAATAGGACTACTTAGCTTTTTTGTTTCTCCTGTGTCAGGTTTAATAAGCTATATTTTAGGATTTTTCCCATTCTGTCTGAATTTCAAACTTATTGGTTTAAATCTTTTTCAAAACAGTTTTTATTTTTTAATGTCTGAGGAATCAGGAGTGATATCTGGGTTGTCACATTTACAATTTCATTTATATTTTCTTTCTCCTCCTCCTCCTCCTCTTCCTACATCTCTCTCTTTCTCTGTATTGTGAAGGATTTATCAATGTCTCTAGTCTCTCAAACACCCCAAATCTTGCTTCTTTGGTTTTTCTCTATTTGTACATTTGTTTCATTCTGTCAGCTCTACCCTTTCCTTATTATTTCTATTTGTTTTATCTTTTCTTACCATCTTTAAATAGATAATTAATAGATTCACAACTTCTCTTCTTTTCTAATATATCCATTTAAGACTAAAAACTTTCCTCACAGGACAGCTTTAACTGCAACCCACAAGTTTTAATATATTACAGTTTTATCATCATTAAGTTAAAATATGTTTAATTTCCACTTATCATAAATATTTACTTATGAATTATGGAAGGGAATTTCTTAATTTCTAAATCACTTGAGATTTTATTATCCTTTTACTATTGATTTTAATCCTAAATCCATTTGAGTCAGAATACATTCAATGTGATTGAGGCTTGCTTACAAGCAAAGATTATGTTCACTTTTGGTCAATGTACTCTGTGCCCTTGAAAGCATGTGTGGCATACAGTTGCTTTGAGCAGTATTTTACATAAGTCAATTAAGAGTGTGAGCAATGTTACTCAAATTTTATGAAGTTTCTTTCACTCTTTTATCTGTTACTAAACAATTGTGTTTGAATCTATCACTATTATTATAGATTTGCCAATTTCTCCTTTTAATTCTATCAAATTGATTTTACATAATTTGAGGCTTTGCTATCCGCTGCAGCCATATTTGAAAATGCTCTATCATCCTGGAGAGCTGACCCTCTGATGACGAAGTGTCCTTACTGCCTTTTCCTTAAGGTCTGCTTTGTCTGGTGTGGTACTGCTGCTCCAGTTCTTTCTGTCCTTGTTGGTTATTGGTGCAGTATTATAAACATGGTCATTTTACAGTTCATGCTCTGCATTATCTGACTCATCTCATGGCTTCCTTCTGTTTTGTCATTGTTTTCTCTTGCCTTTCTGCACATTAGTACTTTCTCTTCCTGAACATTTGTTCCTTGGTATTTTCCTTCCTGGTAGTCTGTTGTTGAATGCCAGACATTGTACAGGAAGTGTGAAGCTCTGAGTAATGTCACCCTCCTGCATAGATCTTTTACTTTTTTCTTCTGGCAATCAGTAAGAATAGGCAGTTCATATAGTCTGGATGGAGGTAAATTGAAGCTGATTTCCCATTTTTGAGAGAACTAATTTTTTTCACCTTTTCTGATATTATAACTTCAAGGGTCTCAACTAAAAGTCTGACATGCATCTTAAGCAGACCCTGAATTTTAAAATTGTTTCTGATAACACTGCTGAAAGTTTATGTGGGTAACGATTTATTCTTGGGTTTCTCAACATCTAAGTTGATGCTGAGAACTGGGAAATGTCATTGCTACTTAAAGACCCCTCTTCAAATTCTGGCTTTCCTTGTGTCTCTGGACCTCAATTTTAATTTTCCCAGTATTGAAAAAACTGCCAAAAACTCTGCTCAGCTGCTCAGCCCTCAATCCCATCCCATGTATTGGAGGGAATTATAAAATAAAATGTTAAGATGACTTCAGTACACTGTCCCCTCCCTGATCTCATGGCACCTCAAGTACTGACAGCCTTAATAACTAGTCCTAAACCTACCCCTGCAGTGATAGGGTTGAACATACAATTAGAGATTTTTAAAGACCTTTCCAGTTTTTTTTTACTTGCAGAAGGCAGGAAGGCTATTTCAAGGCAGGGCAGTTTCTCACAACTAGAAACAGAAATACCACTCACCCACTATTAAAGTAACATTCCTTTAGAAAATTCCAGTCTCCCTTAGCTGTGCTAAGGTGAATGGAAAATATGAATGGATTTTGTTCCCTCAGTATTACTGAGGGAAAAAAAAGTAATATCACAAATCTACCTAAGGTGATGAAAAATTTTGTACAAATGAAAATGCCCTAAAAGAAACTTAAGGCAAATTAAAGTGATAATGTTACATTCCTTGCAGTCTGCAAATACAATGAATATCAGAAAACATGTAAATAGCCACAATGCCGCTCATTGTTTTATTGCTCATGATTGAAGCAGGCAAGTTTGCGTTAATCCACCTTGCGCATACCTCATAAATGAGATGTGTAGTGATTAGATATACAGACTTGACATTAAGAAGGTGGTACACAAAGATACTTTGCACCAAACAAAAACTCTTATGATTCCAAGAAAGTTTCTTCAGCCTCCCTTTTCCCATGCATTATCTCATATCAACATGACTACTTATCTGTCCTATGAGAGAGTCCAGTTCAAACGTCAATGCTAGAGCTTCCAGTTCCTCCAAAAACTCAATTCACGTTTCCTATACTGCTTTTGACAGAAATTACATCACTTGTCTTACTTTGTATTTGTTAATGAATGTTCTCCAATTCAGAATTAAATCTCATCAAAAGCAGAGACTGAAATGTTTTCACCTTTATTTATTCTAATGTTCTTCATGTTCATAGTTGTTGGTAAATACTTTTGTTGAAAGCTAAACTCTAAAGAAAGGATATATAGCATTCTATGTAAATCAAAGTGCAAGAGTAATAATTCTTCCACGTGTAGTTGTGACTAGTTTAACGTACCAAAATGTAAGATACACAACAGAAGTAGAAAAGGTAGAGGTAAAGTCAAATAACATCATAATTGTGTGTGTATGTGTGTGTTTTGTGTAAAGTGAACATTATTCTGTCCAGCTAATATGGACAGTCAGTTGTTGGTCATTAATTCCAAAAAATTCATGATTCACCTGTAGTTATCTGTGTTTATTAGCATAAAAATAATTCAAGTAAAATACACAAACTTGTTTGCGTTCCTGAAACTCTGCAATTCAAGATACTGTATTGTGTATTTGGAGAAATATGAAGTATAATATTTTAATCTGCCCTCAAGAGGGAACATTCTGAGACATTAAGACAGTAACATATTCAAAATAAAAAGATCAGTAAAATGATATTTAAAAACACAGTTAAAGTGATAGTACTGAACATAACTAATCGCCTGATGGATTATAAAGGCAATCATTGCTTTAATAATTGGGTGCAGGATGAGAAGTTCATCAGGAGGCAGAGGGAGATGAATGGGGAGGGAAGCTGAGACGGAAACACTGAAATCCAGCCCCCACTCAACTCACCACGTCTGCTGCCCCTCAGGTCCGACTAAGACCACAGGGGAAATCTCTTTTTACAATTAACACAAATACATTGTATGTGTCAGAGCACTCTGCTTGAGTGGAAATTTATTGAAGATTTAGAATTTGAACAAGGTCTTAGGGAACTAGTATAATTTGCTGTAATTCCACAGATAAAAAGCATCAAAGATGTATTTGGGGACCACTCATGGGAGAATAACACGTTTATAGTGAATATGTCACATGAATGCATACATGACTAGTTGTAAGCTTCAGGTTAAAGAATCTAGGATTTATTGCATGGATATTAGAGCAGGTTACAAGTGATTAATGCTTTAGTACGTTCATCCAATGCGGTACAGTACATGAATTGGAGAAGTGAGAGACCACATTCAGGGCATCTCACTGGGGTGCTGCTGTGATTGTCCACTCATGATGTGATTTGGGTCTAGGCCAATGGCAACTGGGGTAGAAAGAAAACCACAGAAGAAATGCAAGTAAAAAAAAATGCAAGGTAATGGAAGGGTAAGAAAAATAGGAAAATCTAAGAGAGAAGACTTTCATGTTATAATGATGATATTTGAGTTATGAAAAGTAATATTTCTTCAAGTTAATCTAATATTCCTTTTCCAATATTGAAATAATATATTCAGTAGTTTTGCTCTTAATGGAATGAAGATAAAATTTCACCAGCCCTTGAAAATTTCTTCAACAATTTGTATTTAGTAAGGAATAAGGTTTCATAGTGCCACGTGGTGGTTACGAGCACAACCTCTTGTGCCAGATTTTTTAAGTTTGTATCACAGCTCATCATGTACTAGTTACGTGACCTTGAATAAGCTACTTCATTTCCTGTGCCTAAATCGCATGATCTTTAAAATAGGGACAACTGTAGAATCACCTCATAAAATTATTAGTAGGAATGAAATAGTGTCATAACATCATGCTAATTGTTGATGAGGTTATTCTTACTCTTTCATTTCTTCAGTTGTCAGGCTATATCACAATGGGGCTAAGAAAATGATCATAAAGTTTCTTTGACTCTGATCACAACTGTTTTAAAAATTTCAACCTCTCTTTTCAAATGATTTTGGAAATCATAGGTGGCACCTGGGCTTTGAAGATGCCCAGTCCTCTTATGTTAAAGGTTCATAGTGGCATTACCCCCACAGGCTTCCCTGCTGATGCTGCCCATCAGAAGCCCTGCTGTTGCTGCCATGGATGCCTACACATGGGTAAAGGTTCCTAGTGCTCAATTTTGAGGGCTATATAGCACACCATAGACACTCAACCATCGTTAGGGTCACCAGTGTCCTCCACCACCCACTGTACCACTATGTCTCCAGCACTGCCACTCCTCCTTCATTCCCACACCCACACAGCCACCACCACCATCGACACCATGGCCACTGATATCAACGCTGCTTCTGTGTTTTGCTCTTTTCATGCCTCAGAGATGCAGCAATTGCTCATTTTATTTTATTTTGTCTTCTTTTTCTATATTCCTCATCCTAAGGGCCAGGTTTAAATAGTGGCAACCAGCCCAGGAGGAGGTGTTTCATAAGATATTATTTCATCCTAGAAAGCAATATCCTGGCTTCTGGCAATTCTATCTCCAGAGACATGTCAAAGGCTGACAAATACAACATACACTCAAACTGGGACTCTTTGTTCAGTTTCTTTTTTCCTAAAGTCAAGCCACATAGAAATCCTTCCTTTTTTAAGAAAAAGTCAAGTCCATAAAAATAAATATTAAAGTGAGGAGGTGTGATTGCCTATAACAGAAAAACTAGATAATGAGCAGAAGAGAGAAGGTGGAGGCATTAGAGAAATAAAAGTCATCGATGTGATTCCATTTCAACCCTCTGACAGTGACTGATAGATCACAGGAACGGAATCAGATGGATGCTTGTCTGAGTGCATTGCAAAAGCCTTCCCTCACGCAGCTTGCTCAACAATCAACAGAACCAGGGGCTATTCTGGACTTAGTCCAGGGAAATGAAAGTAGGTGAAATGAATACTATAACGCAAAAGCTAATAAAACCCCTAGGGGAAAGTTATCCTAATATCACCAGATTGGAACACACTTCTGAGAATATTTGTGAATGGTAATGGAAGTATAAAAATATTGGAAATGCGGAATGAGTTTTGAAAAAGTTGATTGGAAGCAAATCTTGTGCCCTATAATGGAAAAGGTACACTGTGCTGAAAGAGAACATATGACAGTCACTATCCTGAAATGTAATTTTAACAGCAGAAGTCAATGTAGTCTTCTAAAAATGTAGTAATAGAAATCAAAACCAATTTCCTTATTTAAAAATACTACTCTCAGCTTTGATATGGAATTGGATTCTGGAGATTAAAAAGAAGAAGAGAAGCCATATCAAGCTTCAAAAGTGTATTTAAGATGTAGTTTCAAAAGAAGTTACATAATTTTGCAGAAAGAGGAGAGATTTTGAAGTCCGAAGGCCCTGGTTTGTGATGTTAAGTCAGTCACTTGTCTCACTGCCTCTTCTGTATAGAGACAGGAATGCCCACTTTCACAGAGATGCTGCTCACAGTGTGTCAGATCAGACATGTGAGCAGCCACAGAGTGTATGGCACAGGATAGGTGCTCAGTCAATGTCACCTCCACTCCTTTCTGCCCTCCTCATTTCATGATCTGCCACCAAAGGTGTGGTATCCCCATTGTGGGGTCAACTCTTACAGTCCAGTGGGAACAGTGGCCTTGAGAGAGAATGAGAGAATAAAACATGTAATGAATCTCAAGATAGAATATGTCTT
This sequence comes from Aplodontia rufa, assembly GCA_004027875.1. Classification (NCBI taxonomy): domain Eukaryota; kingdom Metazoa; phylum Chordata; class Mammalia; order Rodentia; family Aplodontiidae; genus Aplodontia; species Aplodontia rufa. Next base: position 16,527 of record PVKS010021512.1, on the reverse strand, counting down.
TCACCAACCAGCGAACATTGGTCTACCTTGGGCCAGCTCTAAAATGCGAAAGAAATATGGCCAACGTGCAGCCCACTGATGATTTTCTGGGTGTGTGATGGAAAATATGCAGATATCAGATGGTAAGGTCAGATGATTTCTGAATATATTTCAATCTCTTTCTTCTGATTCTAGCCAAACTGACATGTTCTTACTAATCAGGCTCCCAGGGAGCAGGATCTGGGACATCAAAGCAAACTCTTCAGATTGTACCTCCTAAGAGATGGGCAACACACCCAGAGATACACAGAGGCGGCACACACAAATGGCTCTCAGACTCACCAAAATTTTTTACACATTTTTTAGTGAGAGATCTCTGTTCAAGCTGACAAAATAACATGAACAATAAAGTCAAGAGAACCCTATATATCTGCTATTTTGACCAAGTACAGCTTACGAGATACAAACAAAATGTAATTTAATGTGGGTCTCCCCTCCTGTTGTAAAGTATACTCAGTGAGAGAAGGTTCCCTGTCCATTAAACTTACCCTTAAAGAAGTCCCTTTACTTCTATATTTAATTTTTAATAATAATTTTTTCTCAGATTCCCTAAAGGCAGAAAGCTGTCTTAATCAGTAGACGATATCCATTCTTATGAACCTGATTAGAGTTCAACCTCTCCTGTCTGTCAATTAAGCCAGGTTTGGAAGACCGACTTGCCATCTGAAGAGAGGGATGCTTTTCTTCATCCAGATCCGCTCTTCTATTGTTAGCTGTGCACATTAGCTGCGTTTCCTAAGGTCTCTCGATTGTAGCACAAGACAGCCAGGAGCAGAATGGTGGGCAGCAAAGTCTCTTGCATGAGTTTTATTGTTGTAAGCGGACTTCATGCTGTCCAGCTTCCAAAGATGTTTAACCCCATTCTCTTGTGTTCATTTAAGTAGCTACTTTTGGCAAGTCCCTGCCAGTCCCCTCCAACTACCTCTCTAGTTTTTATGTCTCCTTGGCCTTGCAATCACCAACCCCACCCTTGTCTTGGCCCTTGGTTCTCAGACGTCCAGTCTATGCAGAGTGATTCTTCTGGAGTACCATTACCTCATCCAGCCCAGCTTCTTTGCCAGGACATAAAATAACTTCCAGCTCATATTCCTACCTCCGTTTCCTCTCTGTTCTCTGGAATTTTGCCTGTCTGGATTAATGACCAGGGAGAGCAGTTGCTTCCCAGACAGAGCAATGATTGATCTCTGTTCAGATACCAAACCAGCTCTCCAAACACATCTCTGAGGCTTTTGGATTTCTTGTGCCCTTTCCACTGGGGACACAGACCCAGTGGTGACATAGCAAGCTCTTTGAGCAACCTTTGAACTTCCGCCTTACTCTGAATGAATGAGGCAGGCATTCATCCCTCAGAGGAAAAAGAGACTTTCAATGCCGTTTTCCCAGAAGAAAGGTCTTCAGAAATGCTCTCCCTTCCCACCTTCTTCATTCTTTTATATTCTCCATTTCAATGAGCATTCTCCTCATGTCAAGTCCCAAAGTTGTGAAATCAGCTTCTGCTGGGAAAACACACAGGACCTTGCTTTGGTGTACAGCACCTATTGATTCACAAAACCCTGCTTAAAACTGAAATTTTGGCATCCTATTACATACACACAATTCCAAAGAAAAACAAAAGCTAGAAGAAAAGCACGCATCATTTTAGTATTAGAGAAATATTACAGCAGGAATGGGAATCTCTTCTACTATACCTGAAACACTCAGGCTGCCAGGAATTCACTCACTGTCTCATTCATTCACTCAGCAATATAAATCAAATACGTATCCTGCTGGCCTCTGAGACCACAATGATGAACAAAAAGAGTTCTAGTCCATGATAATGGGCTGCGTAGTCTACCAGGAAAGCATCTGTCCCTGTTTTCTTTGGATATCCTAATTTTTCAAAAATATATTTTATCTAATGCTTGTATTTTTGGTTAAATGTTGACAACCTATTGCTTTCCTCACTGCCGGCCTGCACCTGACAATAAAGTCAACATATATGTGAGACAGCTGGTCCTGGCTGAAAGGTAACTGCAGTGTGTGATAGGAGATTGTTACCCAAAGTCTTTGCCAAGGTTTGGTGTTATTGAAACCTGAAAGTTCACTTAATCAGAAGTACTTCTTGGTAGAGCAACATGAGTCAATAGTTGAAGCAATGGCATGGAAAGGACTCTGGGAACATGAATTTTAATTTGGTTCTGTCACTGAATGTGACCTTGATCGAGTCCGCAGAACTGTATCTCAGTTTCCCTGCTATAAAAGCAGGAGGGCACTTAAGACAGAACTGGCTAAGGGTTGTCGTGCTACTTTTCTTCCTCCTGGAGAGGACATGAGCACAGCATCTGTTTTGTAGATACTGGAACTGAGCTACAAAATAAAAAGGAAAGGCAAAGGACATTTCTGGATTCGTAAAGTGAGTGAGAAGCCATTCAAAAGTTGGAACTGAAGATCTGTAACGCCCTAATCTCTTATCTTGGTGAAACTCTTGGCAGTGCTAAATATGAATTCTGGTTTTACTGCTTCAGTTCCCATCTCCATTCTACTCTTTCATAGAACAGCTCTATCCTTACTTTCCCATCCTGCAGTGGGAAGGAAAAATATAAATATAAATTAAATTAATCTGTATCAAAATATAAACATTTTATATTTACATATATATACTTTCCTTAAACTATATATATATATTTATATATAAATAAATTTATATATATATTTATTTATATATTTATTTTAAGGATGACACAGAAGTGCCATCTGAAGTCCCAGAAGCCAGACATTGTAGTAGGCACTAAATGTAGAAAACAATATAACCTATCAGAGCTCATAGTTGATGAGGACTTATGATGTGCCATGTATGTGTGTGCATGCGTGTGTGTGCATGTGTGTGAATATGTCTTTTAATTCTCCAAGCAAGCCCTGTGGGATAAAAAAAAAAACAAAAACCCACCATTTTAGACATTATAAAACCAGTGCTCAGAATGGCTACACATCTTTTCCAAGATAGGCAGAGGAAGCAGACTTTTTATCCAAATCTTCTAACTCCAGAGTCCATATTCTGAACCACTAACACTCTGCCTTCCAAAGATGAATAAGATTAGATAGAACCTCTTGTGAGGAGGTTCACGGATGAATGGAGGAGAAAGAATCATAAATAACTGTGCTATGGAAGTACAGAGAAATACGCAGTTAAATTTGTGCAGGGCTGGAGCAAATGGGTGTGTGAGAAAGTGTCACAAAGGAGGTAACATATGAACTTGAAAGAAAGAAGAGAAGGATTCGAGATAGGCATCCCAGAAGGTACAGCCTGGGGTCACAATCCTGTAAGTGGGTAAGGTGTGCTGGAGTATGAACCACGTAGAACAGAATGTGGCTTGACAGTAGCATAGCCAGCTCCTTCTTTCCTAGGCCTCTTAGTGGCTGCCAGAAACCCAAATTTAGACACAAGATTTCTCACCACTCTGCTTTCCTACCTTGAACCCACAGGATAGGGAGAATCTGCAACAGCAAATATATTACCAACTTCATATCAACTATGGAGGAAAACCTCACATGAGCAGGTCAGTACAACTCCATTGAACCCCACTTTTAAGTTGAAACCTTAATAAGTCTATAGATGAAAGACTGTTTATTCATGGATCCAGCCACAGATTAGTGGCAGCTTTTAAGATAATGGCTTCTTTGTTCCCCAGTACCCAAACTGATCTCACATGCCAAGTGACACCAACATATAGACAACAAATGAATTAGGGTTCAAAAACAAGTGTGAAAAATGCTAATGAAGTCCAAACTTGCCTGGCATGCTCAAGGACCCAGGTTCAAACCCCATTGTTGAAGAAACAAAAACCAGATGAGAAAATGAAAAACTTGATTCTCTTTCTCTCTCCTTCCACCTCTCTAAATAAAAAAAACATATGCATAGTAGAAAAAAAGATAAATCCATTCAAAAACATTTCTCAAGAGTCTATTATAATCCAGGTCTAAGTCTGAGCTAAAAAAAAAAAAAAGCAGGAATTTGCCCTTTATTTGATGGAGTTATTTTTTTCAGCATTTTTAATAAAGTCTTAGAGAAACCCAATGTGAGGAGGGAAGAAAACTGATTTTTTTTCTTCCCTTTCTTCCACTTATAATTATTAGTAACACGGGGAGGGGAGGTAATTACAGTAGGAATTAAGTTAAAATATACTCTGGACTGCTCCACAGTTGAGCATCCATTTGGTTAAGTCCTGACCACATGTGTTGTTCCCACTCACACAAAAGAACACATTATCAACTTGACTTCCACATATGAAATCCAAAATGTCATATAGGAATTGATTTTTGCATAATTCAAGGTGACAACAATGTAAGAGGTTTGTTCCATGATGAGTCATACTTAGAACAAGATGGAGAAGGATTTAGATTTGCTATCCCTAAACATGTAGTTTCCTAGTGCTTCTGGATGCTACCAGACATACAGATACCTCTGAATGTAAGCTGAGAAATATTTTTAAATGACTTTGCAATATGTTTCCTTATGAGCTTGTGTTACTGCTGCCAATCAGATCAGATAAGCAAGACAAGCAAAGAAAGAAGACTGAGTGACTGGGTTCAAAAAATAAAATCAATGGGAATGGCTAAGCTGTTAATTTCATAAAAATATATTTTTTGCACTCTGAAAGGGATATTTTTTAATATGACTCCTGAATAAAAATATCCAGAACTGTAATGATGAAGATGACAATTCTACAACTAATAATTTTATATTTATTATTTTTAAATGTTGAGTATTTTGCATTTTGAGGTAGATACGTTTACTCTCTTTTTATCCTTGAGGGAACCATATTTTTGGGAGTTGAGTACCTAACACAAATTTGTAAGTAGGGTAACATGGATCCAACTCACATCTGCAAATGATAAAGACTCAACTTCACTATCATATTTTACTGCCTAAGAGTAAAGGGGCAATAAAATTCTTAACGAATATGTGATCTCAGAAATCTAGATATGCAAATAGTTTCCAAATGCTACATTTTAATGCTTTCACAAAATACTGATTTTCTGACATATTCTCCACCAAAAACTAAAAACTGCCCGCTTGTGCACTCCATTAGCCACGCCTGTGTTTGCAGCCAGTTCTGACAAAGGTTCAGAGCCACGCCGAACTGGACACAAACTCAGGCACTTTCTGTTTACAACCCATGCCTATGCAGACCTTTTGAATGGCTCCTAATCTCTTGTTATTAGAGGTTTTGACCTGGATTCATGACCCCATGTTGTGGAGAAAAAAAAAAATTTCTACCCCCTGACCCCCTGACCTTGTGTGTTCCGGAATCCTAACCTCGGTATCTGATCCCTGATGCCTATCTCCCAGGATTCTGAAATTCTTGTATTGCTAATCTCTCCCTCGCCTGACCTCATTGGAATTAATCAATGATCCACCTGCCAGTACCTTTTGTGCCCAACCAACAAACTCCCAGGCCTGGCCCCTCTGCTTTGTCTCTAGTCCACTGTGAACCAGAATATTAGAACTTGCTTTAAAGAAATGAACTGATTTTTCAAAGATGCAAAATCTTTTTGCAATCATGTTGCAAAATCTTTGCAACTCATGACTCTTGAAAATAAACATAGGTACCAAACCCAACACTGAAGATAGCAGTACACTGATTACATGTCAACAGAACACGTCATGAATCAAAAGAGGAAGGTGAGCAGGAAGAAGTGCAGCTATCGGAAGAGTCACTTGAATGACACCTCTTTTCAAAGGCATAATTATTTATGTCTAGCCTATCTCTCCTACTAATTGTTCATCTTTTGAGAGCAAAAACTTGAACTTTATTCCATTTTAGATCCCACACAATGTCCAGTATAGTGCACGATACTAATTGGCCCTCGTCAATGCTTATCAATTTAATGAAGCAGTTAACTAATTTTAATGAATTGGCTACAGACAGCCTTTTGACCATGGTCTTCTAAAAACTACAGTTAACATGTCCATAACCAAATAAATACCATGTGTCTATAACCATCTATAAGAGTTAACTGTTGTGGCTGGAGTGGTGGCTCAGTGGTTGCGGTGCTTGCCTTACATGCACAAGTCCATGGGTTCAAACCCCAGCACCACGTACACAATGATGTGTCAGAGCAATGAAGGCCACGTGAAAAACAAATAAAATTGATTCTCTCTTTCTCTCCCTTACTGTCTCTTTCTTAAAAAAGAAAAAAAGAGTTAACTGTGTCTCTACTATCTGGATTTTAGAAGCCAATATTTAAAAGTGTCAGTCTTGTGGCCTGACATTCACCTGCACTTTATGAAAAGAAAGAAAAATTAATTAATAAACTAAAGATAGGCAAAGAGAATAACAACCATCCTTGAAAAGAAAGAAAAATTTATTAATAAACTAAAGATAGGCAAAGAGAATAACAACCATCCTTGAAAGTCAGGTTTATTTACAAAGAAAAAATATTTTTTAAGAGGTATCTGCTTAGATTAAAGTGAATTACAAATCAAAAGAGAACAAAGCATTCTACCTCTAACGTACATTGAATGGAAACTAACACCAGGCCGGTGAGTGTGGCCCTGAGGATTTTGAAATGGGCTGCCTTCCCTCTGCCTGAACAAAGGCACCCTACCACCAGACAAAGAGCTAGGGGGCCACGTTGCATCCTGAGAGCTCCCTGCATGTGTTTGTTAGTGAGGTAAGCTGCTCAGAGGAGGGGACTTAAAAGAAGACTTGTATTGTTCATGGAGGCTTTCAAGCATAGTAAGGGTGGAATTCCATCTGTTCAGTTCAGTTCGGTTCAGTGAGCCGGTTCACTTTTAATGGTTCACCGAGTCGTGACACCTAGTAGAAATTACAACCAATGTTTTAAAAAACCTTTATGTTATCATTTATGAAACCGTGTGGCTTGATCACTGTGAAGTTTTTAGTTCCTTGTGTTTCTGATCTATTTCCAGGACATCTCTCTCCTGGTTTAAAAAAAAAAAAAAAAAAAGAAATTTTTTTAAACATTAAAATATGCCCCACTGGAAAAGAGGAATATATTTGTTGAGCTCTGGTTTGCACGCTGACTTAATTTGTGCATGATTTCCAACACAGGAAGTTGCAAAGCTTTTGCTCAGGGTTTGCATTCACCTTGGTCTCCTAATCATGAGTTTTTGCATGTAGAAAGAGCTATGGGTGTCTAACAGTCTTTGCAGGAGCTTAGCTACCTTGAGGAACAGGTAGAATTCCACTCTGCTCGCTTGAACGACTCGCTGAACAATACCAAGTTATTAAGTTTTTCAGTACTGAGAAGGTGATGGGGGAGGGTACTGCATCTGATATCTGCCCAGTGGCGTCTTACAAAAAGTCTGTGTGCTTCATGGGCCTTTGCAGGAGGCCAAATGCTGATCAGCAATGATTAGGATCTCAGTCAGATCATCATTTTCACTTACCAAAGAAACAAAGAGACAAAGTGCTACAGTGCAAGAATGATGTAAAGTGATGGATGGTTATTTGTAGTACATTTAGCAAACAGCACATTGGGCAGGATGAAGGAGGACCTTTGTATGAAGTTCAAAAAATAACAGGAGACATTTCCCACTACACTTTCAGTAACCTGCCTCAAAGGTGCCAGACCTATTTCTCACAGGGTGAAGGAAGCATGCAACCTATGCAGAGAAAAAAAAATGAGAGAGGAATGCTTAAGGAGGATTTCCACTGCATGCACTGCAGATCTGGGAAGAAATAAAGTAGATCTCTAAAAGCAGAAAGCCAAGGTAGAGAGAAATGTAGAAAGACTGATCACATAGAGCACCAAGTCCACTTGCTCATGCCTTCATCATCACCATACACCTCTGATGTTTTTTTCTCATATTGTATGCTTCAGTTCACTCCAAAAGTAACTCCAGCATTTCCATCTGATCATTGCTCAGTAACGAAGGCATAGGTAACCCAAACTGGCCCTGGGTCTCAAAAACGAAAGCTTCTTGTTAGAGATATTACTACATCATGTAAAAGAAGCCAGATTCATTTGCCATCAAAGGAAAGAAAGTAATTCCAATAAGATAGATTGTTTAAGTGATAGTTTTGCCATTTCCTACTTCCTAAACATCTCTGGGATTACCATGCTTATTCTACAGCTCACTTTGCCATACTGCTCAGCCTGAGGCTGTTCCTTTGGACTACATCTTACCTTCCTAAACCATTGCCCCAGGTTCCAACCCCACCACATCAAGTCAGGAAAGGTAAGATATGTTTGCAGCACAAATAACATTAAAAAAATGTGAATGCATATTCTAGAAAAACCTAAAACTACCTCAAAGAAATTCAAATAAAATTGAGTGAAATAGTAAATAAATAAATAAATAAATAAATAAATAAAAAACAATCTGATGTATGCTTTGGTTTCCTAAGGTCTGCTCTGGTTTCTGATGAAATTCCTTCCAAGGGCCTGTTTGACTGTTGATTGTCAGATATTTTTGTCTTGGTTTTTTCTATTTGCATTTGTTTCAGACTCAACTCTCCTAATTATCGTCATCTCTCATAAGAGGGACTAGATAGCTAATTTTCAACATGTAGTAAGATAAGTCAACAGTGTGGTTTCCTCTTAATAATTTAATTTAGAGCCTTTTACTTTCTTGGTCTTAACTCTTCTTAGCATTTTTTCACCTTTACTATTCTTCCTTTCCAAAGCTTTTCATTTCGAAAAGTAAACTCTGTTGATGAAACTAGTTTTTAATCCAGTGAAAACTAGGTGACCTACAAAGCAACTAGTACACTAACTCTGTCCTTGTTACATGTCTGTCTTTTTTCTTTAGAAAAAAAAATGTTGTAAGATATTTTCAGGCTAATCATTCCAACAAACAATAAGCAACAACAAAAAAAAGGTATACTCTTAGATTTTTATTAAAATCTACAACAAAGGAAAATGCTTCTCTCTAGAAGCAAATATGGAAGAAAAGGAGAAAACAGACATATAGACTAAAAATATCACAAGATGCACCTAGGACTCTCTGGAAAGTACAGATCAGATACTAATGTGTCTGTGGGCTAAATCTTGTTTCAGAAGCAAGCATGGGTGGCATTCGGAAAGTCACAGTATGCTTATAGATTGCTGACATGCTTTACAAGAAAAAGGGTGGGGGGAAGAGGAGGAATGTCAAACATCACTAATTTCTTGGAATTTTTGGAAGACACAACTGGCCATGGAGACCCAGAGAATAGAATGAATATTCTTTGAATTTATCTTTTTAGAGAAAGCTTTTGATAGGATCTATGTAATATGCTACAAAACTTTTTAAAACATGTGAAGTTATTAAGGTGGAAGAAAAGACTTCGAAAACTTCCCACTGTTTCCTGCAAAGTAGGTCCATTTGCTCATTCAAAAGGTAGCAAATGTCAAAAGGTTGCAAAAACTTCTAGGATAGAAAAGGGAAATAAGCACCTACTGTGTTCTAGTCATGTCACACACTAATTCTCATTGAATCTTCTGCACTCGGCCCTGGAAGGTAGATATGATTGTCCTCATTTACTGCTTGAGGAGGTTGATGCTCAATGAGATTCCGTAGATCGCCTCAAGTCACCCAGCTGGTAAGTGAGCAGGCGGGGAAAGGGATTCAAATTCTGGTCTAGCGGCTACCAACTCTCATGATCATGCCACCTCACCACCAGGGCTCCTGAGGAAACTAGTAGGGGTGCTGCTGGTCCTCACATCCTTCAGCTTTCCTTACTCCGGGGAGAGACCTCTGCCTCTGAACCACCTAGAATCTGCTGCCTTCCAGCCTGTCCTTCCAGATCCTAACTATACAGATCCTGGATTTCTTCCTTCACAGCAAGGTACAAAAACAGTATTGCCACTTCACAGACATTTGTATTGCTCCCGGGTTTTCATCTTTACGGTAAAGGGATTGTGTTCTAAAGGAAATTCTGGCATCTGAAGGGAACAAAGGGGAAAAAGGCTTTTCTGTTCCTTGAGACCTGCTCCTGGCTCTCACAAGACCTCGTGAATGTGTTCCTTTAAATGTGTGTGCAATGCATCATGCAGAGTTCAGCAATGTCTTTTGGCTAACTAGCTGACATTTTGGTACTTAATAGAAATGGACAGAGCCTGGGGGAGTCAATTATAATAAAGGTACTGAGCAAGAACCGCACTGGGAAGGAAGAAGAAAAACAAAAGAACCAAGTGGCTGGAGTTGAAGAAGAAGTATAACAGGTGAGTTGTAGTAATGATTATATTAGTTCAGACCATAAACATTGCACTTACATCCAAGAGATGCCCTTTAATGTTTTGGTGTCCATACCACATATAGTATATATATATATGCATATATCTATATGTATATATACACACACACACACACACACACACACACACACATATATGTATACATAATATGCATATACATTATATCCATATATATGCACAAGCACACATGCAGGCCTCTAAAAAGCAAATGTAAGTTCAAAAAATAAAGTTAAAATTAGACGCTAAATTTTTTATAATCATCTCTTGAGAGAATTTTTTTAAATCCTGGGGTATCACAAAAATCAAAGTACCTTATGCTCCAGTGCTAGAAGTATTTTGGCCTTCAGAGAATAAATGGCCCCAGGCGTTGACTAGAGGCACTCGCTTGTAAGGGAAAGTCACTTTCCGTGGATCTGCAGGAGTCCATTAGGGATCCCCTCCACTGCCCCAGAGGGATCCCCAGTGATATTTAACACAGCAATTTTAACCTTGCCCCTTCAGGCTCAAACACTTTGTGACATTTTTCCAGAGTCACTGAGATTTTCCCCAGACAATGTGATTGAGAAATTAAAATGCTACCAACAGTCATTTTCTTACATGCCACAGAAGTGATCCTCATACCTTTTACTTCAGGAAACTAATACTGAGCACTCAAAAGTGACTTTAGATTCTTGGATTATATCTATTGATATTTACCTTCCTGGAATTCCAAAGGCAGATCTTTTAAAAATACTTATTAATTTATTCAAAGATAATAAATCTTTCACATGTTAAAAGCAATCATGATTTAAGGAAAAGTACATATATTACCCCAAATAAACTATATTCAGTGGTAATTATGGCTTTCTTTCGTATGGTTGCAAATTACTTTAATGACTGGCTTATTAAATGACAACTGGATTTCCTGTCTGCTTCTGTATTTACTTTATTATAATCCATGGCTTTGGCAGAAACACCGGAAGAGAGTCCAGACTCACAAAGACATGTAGATGGAAGATAGAGGACCATTTTATTAGCCATTTCAGATAATTTTGGACATCTTTTTGATACTACACCAAAATCAACAAGTGGTAATTTCCTAAAGATCACTTGTAACATGGAATATGAAATCATATTCACTTTTTAAATTCTTACATAAAATGTACACTACATTTTGCAATATTCATGAATCTTGTTGTCATTGTACAGTTTCATATTATTAAACATCAATGTTTGAAAAATATTACTTCATTAGATTCTACAAGCTTCTAAATGTTGACATATCATTATAGAAAATCAAAAATTTCATCAATTAATTACACTAATCATTTCATTAGAAAAAGTTTTCACAACAAGTTCATGGCAGAATACAATTTTTCTGAAATACTATTATTCACTGAAAAGTTTAAATGTTATCATTGGCAATGAAGAGTCATCTGTTTTCCTGGAAGTGATAGGTTTTCATTGTTCATTGTCAAAAAACTTTTTGCCATGTATCCAAGTCTAAATAATATCTACAGTCATTCTTTCACGTAAAAATATGTTCCACGAAATAGTGGCTAGTTTAGCTTGCAACTCGAACAACTGCACAAGTGCTTTTTCAAAGACAACCATTATTCTTTAGTATGCAGGAAATTTTCCCTTTTGTCACATGGAATAATCAAAAGGTAGGTATTCAAGGTTAAGATTTAATAAATTAACACTTTCATTGCTTTAACAAGGACTTTAAGCAAAATCGATCATTTCTTTAACTTGAAAGTGAGTAGCACCTAAGAATACAATGATTGGGGGCTGGAGCTGTGGCTCAGTGGTTGCGGCACATGCCTGGCTTGCACTAGTGCGTGAATGCAAACCCCAGCACCATGTACACAACGAGGTCTCTGAGCAGCAGAAGCCACATGAAAAACTAAATAAAATGATTTTAAAAAACAAAACAAAACAGAGTATACAATGATGACTGGTTTAGTTTGGTGCCACTGCCTTGATTTTTGCTAAGGCACCAGAATTCTACACACCATTGATTTTCAGCATCAACACAAATGTCAATACAGTAAAAAAATAAATAAATAAAAAGCTTTGTGTTATTATAAAAATAGTTTTGACCTCATGGAACTCCTGAAAGGATTTTAGGCATCCCCAAAGGTCCATAAACAGCACATTAAGAACCAATGTACAACATGAATACACAATAATCTCTTGTACTTATAACTGTAATAAATTTGGGGACTTTATAGCCCACAGATCTGAATTCTTCTTTTAAGCTTTCTCTAATTTGTTTACCTGTGGTATTATTTATAAGGCTTGCATGCTGTGTCTACTATGAGGAAAATCCTTCTAGGTGAGTGTGCTTTAGTTACTGCTTTCTCTGCTGACCTTTTCCCTTGCCTGATTTTAGCTTTATATTCAACAATTATTTGGATTCTCACAGGTGTCTGTCCTGTTATGTGCCGCAGGGTTGGACTGATGAACTGTGCCAGAGCAAATATGTATCTTATTCATCAAAATCCTACCACATGACACTTTGCTTAGAAAAGATTGGGGTTTAATGAATTAAAGGATAGCAATTGTCTTCTAAACAGAGATTAGCTCATCTTTATTTTGCTACTGTTAATTGCTTCTTTAGGGAAAGTAGTAGTTACTAATGTGGAAATTATCTAAGAATAGAATTATTTGAGGACATCATCCATCACTCACTTGCTTTATCGACAAAGTTTACTTTTAAAAGTTTATTGCCACACTAATGTTGATAAGGGACTATCTAGTTTCTAGTCCTTTAGTGTACTAGAGTTCAAGAGCAGCTTTCTTTTGAGTTACTAGGAAATATATATGACTTTTCCTCATATGAATGTATGGACAACCTGGCTATTCCATAAGATTTTTGTTAGCTTTATCTACACTAACTGAAAAAAGTCATTTGATCCAACTGTTTTAATTTGTCCAAATCTGTGCCTAAAAAGAATGACCCCTCAAGTGTAATTATATCTCCCTTCATTTCAGGCACAAATTAATGATCAACTAGTATTTATGCACCCTTTTATGTTTTACAAATTATTCCATGTACACTCTCATTTTCTTTTATATTATTAATAACTATTGTACATAGAAGGTATTCTATTTGTAGACACTATATTAGAAAATCTACACACATAGTTCTGTTTGATGATAACAAAAACTATGAAGCAAGTATCATTATGACCAATTTACAGATGAGGAAACTGAGGTTTCAGGAAATAAATAAGTTGGCCTCATAGTAAATTACAGACGTGAAACTTGACCCCAGTTTTCTAACTCCGTTGCTTGAATTTTTTCCACTAAAGCACACTCTTGGAAATTTAATTTTATGTTATTTTTATTGAAAATACTCCAAATTCTTTATCAGAAGTTGCTTCAAAGCACTGTGGTTTGGAATTTGCTGTTTTTGGAATGCTTATGAAAAGATTAAGCGTCTTAGGATTGATATTATTTTTTGAGAGTCTCAGAGCTAAGAATATTATCAAACCCTGAAATATTTGGTTAGGATGATAATCCCAGAAAAGTGCTTGGTTAATGCTTTTAACAAACTTAGTATTTATCTAGGTTCATTTATCTAGATGCTGGGCTTTTTTAGAGATTCTGTTTTATTTTCCCCATATTCAAGGAGTATTTTAATTTTGATTTTTAATATAAAAATTTAAAATGCTACTTAAGTACTTAGTAAACTAATGAATTATAATATCATTGCTATATTATAGGTATAATAAAAATATATTTAAAAGGGCTAGGGGTGAGCACTTGCCTAGTATGTGCGAGGTCCTGGGTTCCATCCCTAGTGCTGAAAAAATATATATATATACATTTAAGAATCAATTCCTACATGTTATACTTATATTCTCGAAAAATACTGTTCTCCTACCTGATCATATTTAAAAACCGAATAGAAAGAATATTAACCTCATGAGTGTGACCTAGTAGCTATCTGAGTTCATGTTTTTTTATTAAAATGAAGACAATAAGTCAATACTTAACAGTTCATCTGTAAGTCAGTGATTATTAACCTTTGTCAAATGTCTTAGTGTCAAATTATAGTTAGAAAGCTGAAACATTTTTCATAAAGTCCTTCTCTGTGCAAATGGATTTGGCTTAAAACTCCTGCAGATTTTCTCCTTCATTAGCAAACCACACTTAAATATTATTCATTTGTGTTCCTTTATTATGTAATATTTATTTTTACCAAGCATAGTGTTTAATACAAGACAACCAGAGACAGAAACAAAGAAAAGAATAAGACTTAGTATTTATTGTTCTTTCCTTGCAATTAAATTGTATTGACACAAATGATAGATTTAACTCCATTGTAAAATCAAATATATATGTCAGCCCTTTGAAGAATGAAAAAATGCTATGCAATTTAAGTTGCTATTATTATCAATGCTAAAATTGAGTCACCATATGACCTCCACCTAGTTTTTCTGTAAACTAAAAATGGCAGAGATAAAAGTAATATAATCATTTAATTATGTTAATAACCAACATCTTGAAGTATCTCTAGCATTTCACTTGAGTGGCTACATTAAGGAATATTAGTTTTTCAGCAATCTTTGTGGAAGGATTTGAAGATATGTCTAATCACACTCTAGAACATTATGGCTCTCAAACTTGAACAGCCATCAGAATTACCTAGATTTGTAATATAATGTAAACTGCTAGGTCCCATATCAAGAATTTCTGAGTCAGTAGGTCTGGAGTGAAGTCCAAGAATTTGCATTTCTAACAAGTTCTCAAATGATGCCATTACTGATGATCCGGGGAACAAACTTTGAAAATCTCCCTTCTAATATTACCAGAACTACACTACATTCTGGGATGTGAAATTTTATAGCAAATGATTTATTCAAGTGAATCTTTTGCCATCACATTAATCAATGTATCCGTAAAGGTAATTGTGTTAAAGGTTGTAACTGCATTTATAGCAAAAGGAGGGATAAAAGAAAACAAGCAGTAAGCTTTTAATAAATTATTTTAATAACTGAACAAACATGAGGGAAGGAAATAAGAGTATCCAATGTGGCTTCCTGAATTGGCACATCATCTTAGATCTTAAGAGTCATGGCAGTGAAGGTTAGAAGTGCAATTCCTACATAAAGATAATGACTTGACACCATCAAGTTTGGATCCAGAAGGAATAAAAATATTAATGAGAGAAAGAAATACATTATTTTCTTCCTCAAATTAAAAGGAATACTTTAGGTAAGCTTTGAGTATCTTTAAGACACTACATTTCACCCATATGTAATAGTCAAAGACTTAAATCTTATAAAGGTTAAATTCATGGAGCAAGGAAGGCACCTCTGATCAATTGCTATAACAGGAAATCTAGATTCTGGTATGCATAATTGTTCTTAGTGTGACTGTCCCCACTGCTCAGATTCCCTCCAGCCAGCTGGCCACTACAAACTCAACTCTTTTCTATGAACAATGGCCAGAGGCACACATACATCTCTGAAATTGTAAGCAAGACCAGGAGTGCTCCTTAGACTCCTAAGCCCATAGAAACTTCAAAGTCACTACTAGACACAATTCTCACCCTAACCTCACCACACCTGGAAAAGCTGGCATCACCTGAAATGGGACGATTTAGCTTGAAATGAACTCATGCACCTAAATGGTGCTGTACTACTTGGTAATCTCATTCAGTGATGAATTACAATGACCACCTTCCCTCTCCAACAGAGGAATAAAGCATGCAAAATGTCCTTCTTTCGTGTAAAAGCAGTCCAGTCTAGGCAATCTAGAACAGTGAGGTGATTTCATGAAATCATCAGGATCCCAGGTCCCTTCCAGCTCACTAACCTATCAATCCCAAGTATCAGCCTTGTCATCATGGTCTAGAGAATATGCTACTGCGGATCCAGTTGGTACAGGCTCATTCTAGGCAGCATATTGGAGAAAAGGAAGAAAGAGGGCATGCTCCTGCCCTTTAAGGAAAACTTCGTAAGTCCTACACAAAATCCCTTCTTGCATCTAGTCGTCAGGAAGCTTGGGAAATCTTAGCAGGGCAGCAAGGAACTCAGGTAAAAATTAAGATTCAAGTATTATTACGAAAAAGAAAAATATGAATATCAGGTGAACAAATAATTTTGTCCATCAGATCCAAGCAAATTAAAATTTTTGCTCTCTACCATAGGAAGTACTTCAAAGAAGCAGCACCTTAAAACATACCAACTTTGTGCAGTGGGTCTCATCTTTGGAGAACACAAGAGTTTTTTTGGAGTGGTTGCTAAAGTTCAGAGTCCTGGCACCCTTGAGGTTCTAATTTAACATTCTCAGGTGGTTTTATGGTTCAGG